>QTSX02001751.1:0-60413 GCA_014839935.2 Entomophthora muscae | reverse complement strand
TATAGTGGCAGCCTGTAAAAGGACAGAAGAATATAAAGGTGTAAAGACAAAACTAGTGTTTATTGTGATAGTGTTGCACTTAAATAGTGGGAGGTGGGGGAATTTTCACCAGGGGAAGGGAGGCACAGACAGAAGGACTTTCCTAAAGGAGGAGAGTGGATTGGCACAGCAGAAAGTCCCGCACAAGAGAACAACCAGTTTCACACGGCTTTCCTTAAGGAGGTAGGTGGCAATAACTTTGTTGCTCTATTATTAACCTTGGAAGTAAAGCCTGTGTTTTGTGCACATTTGTAAGGCACTTCAAACACTCATTTTAAGGGCGTTTTAAACGTCATTAACCTTATTAAAACCAGGACGCAATAAAGCAATCACACAATTGTCCTGTTGCTTGATTCCTAGATGGACAACTTGATGTCTAATCCATTCAATATGCAACAGTCCTTACAGAGAAGCTCACATCCTTAGCCAACATGCTTGGGCTTAATAAATGCAAGAACAACAAACTTTTGGATCAGAAACTTACATTTACCAGTTGTATCTTGTTGTGTGAGAGAGCTGAGGTGCTCTTGCCCTTAAGGTGTCTATTAATAGCTTATTGATAATGAAAGAAACACCCTTGGACCTTGCCATTGAAAGTTTTTAAAAAGGCGTTATATTGGGCTATCTCATAATCTATGATAATTATTTTGGGGCCAAGGGCTCTATTGCGTTTCTTTTCTTCAGCAGCTAGGGTGACTTCATCTTTATCAGCATCATCAGGATTGGCCCTTGTTGATGGACCAGGATTTTTTCCAGTCTCAGTGGGAATAGCTTTAAGGCCCTCTTGTAGAATCTTAAATGCTCTTAGGTAAATCTCCTCTGAGGCTCCAGGAAGAAGAAAATATGCAAAGGGGAGGACTTTATTATCAAGCTGAGCATGCACTACCCATAGCTTGTAGAATAACTTAGGACATGTTGCAAATGTTTCATCACAGAGCCAAGTCTCAGTGGCATGATGTTGCTCTAGATTCTTATAGGTGGCATAGCATATTATCTTTTCTTTTGCCACAGATCCATCATCATGAAGAAGAAACTGTTCATTGTCTTGGGTCATCTGCAACTCAGGAGTAGAAACCAAGTCTTTTAGTTGGGTTGTGCCTTTTTCAATTAGGTTTAGCTCTCAGCGTCTTTCACAGATATACTTAACAAGTTGTCCACAGTCAGGGACAAATTTAAGATTCTCTTTGCTCAAGTGCTTGGTGGCCTTTACTGCCAGGTGAGATGCTTTAATGTCTTTTGATACTGGGAACATTTGGAATAGGTACCATTTGAGCAGCTTCTCAATCAAAGTGGTGGGAGGTATGCAGGTATGTTCCCCCTTTTCTAAGGTTACTTTATCCCACCCTTGGGTGTTTAGGCGTGCTGTGCAGCTTCTGTCTTCACATCTGTAATGTTTGCTCTTGCTTCCTCACTTTTGATTATTACAGTTAAACACATAGCCATCACTGACCATGCTTGGGCCACCTTTGACTGACATAAATGGAAAGAATTTTGGGAATCTCTTTGGGATCCTGAAGGAGCCCTTAACATTGCAAATATTGTGGGCTTTTAGTGGATCCCATGGCCCAGAAGGGGCGTGTTGAAAACCAGGAAAGTACTCATGTTGCTCATAATCTTCATGTTTACCAGGAGAGAGTTCAGGAGAGGGCTCAGGGGAGGACTCAGGAGAGGGCTTGAAGCTTGCCTTTCTTTTCTTCTTGTTGATGGGATCTTTATTTTCCTCAGACTCATACCAGCTATGGGAGGTAAAACCATCATTGGAGTCCTTCTCAGAAGCTGAAGGTGTGGGGGTTTTCTTTTTCTGTTCATCTTTTTTAAGCTGTTTCTTAAGCACTTTTTTGTAGAAGAAGCCTTAGTCTTAACAGTGTCTTTGGAAGTTTTTTATTGGGCTTTTTCTTATTAGGCTGGGGTTTCTTTGATTTATCCTATAAAGAAAAGGGGATTGGAGAAATAACTGTGAGTAAAGTATAGAAAAATAAAAGTTAAAGCTGAAAATATATCAAGCTATGAATTATTATATAGACTATGAAAAAACCTTCAATGTTATTAATATATGCAGTATTGAGGCTTTTTATTAAGAAAAAGTTGGACAAAACTACATTTAATGTTTAGTGTCAACATTTTAAGTGTTGACATGTATTAAAATTTTGATTCTAGACAGTTGGTCTAAAATATTGTTTAAATTCTGACAGTTGCCTTGTAGATATTCAGCATTATTGAGGTGAATCAGTATTTAAAAAGTATATAAACTTAATTAAATCAATATTAGGTTCAAAATAAAGACTGAAATTATGCTATTTGGGGTTTGGGCTATAATAATGTTATATATAACTTTTAAAAACTAAGTACTATATATTTTAAGTAATATTATTATTATGTGAAGTTTTAAGGTTCTAAGCTTACCATTATGTAAGTTGAAATTGTTAAGCTGTGTCTTTTGCTTATTAGATTAGTGAAGGTGACAACTTTGCCAGAGTTGGCCTTCTTTTATAGTGGAGCTACTATTAAGTCTTGCTAAATTATGTCCTTGTGGTTGCTTAACTTATCTTGCTTGTCCCACTTTTGCTTTTGTGTTGGTTTTGCTTTGTGTCAACTTAAAATGACACTATATAAATCCTATTTTTAACCTATACAATCTAGCTTAATCCAATATTTAAGGGTTAACCAGAACACATCCAACAGTTTCAAAGCTCCAATAAACCACTAATATAATATACAACAAAGCTTGAAATTTTTACCCAAAATATGACAAACAACTATGAAACAAAGGGCCAAATATAAATATAAATAACCTATTATATGAGAAGATATTCTGGATTACATGTACTTTTATTAAGAAATATTATAAACTGTTATTTTATGTTGACATTGTGGAGATTTATTGTTGAAGTTGGGCTTAAATTTAAAGTAGGATAATAAGGTATTTTTAATAGTGATTTCCTTCTTATTTTGTAATAATAACTAAGCCTATCCTTAGTTGATGTCAACATTAGCTTTTTTCTCATTGATTATCAATTCCAACTATGGAATGCAATATAAAAATTAGTTTATTTAGCACACGGCTAGTAGGCTTTGGCCTAAGTGCCAAATTGAAGTCAACTATCTACATGTCAACAAATTATCAACATGCATACAATGTGAATGCCAACTGTTCCCATCCAAAATGGGCTGGAGAAAATCAAGTAATGTTCTGCTGTTATGGGACCCCTTGATCATATGATATTGCTCTAACCCACAAAGACCAAGAAGTGCTACCATTGAATAGGTCTTGGAACAGACATCTGTACAATGTGCTACACCATCTTTGGACCCCTTCTCAACCCACCTATGCCTAGACCTGAGTGAGGAGAGAAACAACAATTCATCTATATAGAAGAACTGTACCTTGCCAGTCTGCTTTAGAGCCAGATAGGTCTTGGCATAAATGTGACAATCCTCAATGGTCTTCTCACTTTTTCTGTTGTATGGAGAAATAAACAATTGTGAGATTAGGCTGATTGACCACAAATGATCAGTCTAATCATTGCACGCAGATCTTTATCAGTTACATGCTGTGTTATCACTAGGTCAATATTCTATTAAGTATAGTGATTATACGCCATATAATCAATAGTTTATTATAATTGATATAGATATTATATGCCATATAATCATTAGCCAATATAGTTATTATCATTGATTACACACTGTGTAATCACTATATCATCATATGTATATTGCTCAATTAATCCTACTGGATGTTGTATCAACTTAGTCCCACCCAGACTGATGGGTGCATATGATCATATCAAACAAGTGATATGCAAATGGCTAGGAAATACTGAGTTCAGATCAGCATTACATGGCATATAATTGGGTTCCTTATCAGTTTGGGTCAGCATTACACGGCAGATAATGTACAAGTTTATATTGGATCAAGTCCTCTATTATATGGCTTATAAGTCCCAATTAAACCGATTGCATTAATAAGCAGAAGGCTTGCCAGCCAGAAAAGGATCAATGATTAAGACCTGCAAATGGAATACTGGAATTCTACCTTCTAATGTAGGAGGACTGAACAGGGATCATTTCTAAGTGTCAACCAAATATGGTGTATTTTTTTGGCGCAAGAATGGGCGTGTAAGATACAGCTAATTGTAACTGCCAGTGGGATAGCTCAAGAAGAGTGTAGGCTATAGCTGAAGTGCCATGTACGCCTTGCTAAGGCCAGTAGCAGCACACATGTCAAGGATAACCAATCAGGATAGGCGCAGCCAGCAAAGATGGACCTTTTACAAAGATAGCCACTGAGAACTGTCTGAAAGGACACAAACAAGTGTTGTTGCAGTATATATTGATACAGACACCTGAAAGGATGATAACAAGTTATTAGTTACACCTGGATAGATTGCAGCTGCTGGATAGATTGTACTCCAGTTTCAAAAAACAAAATTATCTTCAAAGTTCTATTCTATTATAGTCTGTAGTGCTCTTGCATAGGATTAGGTAGAGTAAATTGACAAGGCTAACATCTATCTGTAGCTTTGAACATACCAGCAATAACCCCAGTTGCTCAACACCAATACTTTCCAGGAGAAGCCCAAATCAACCATGGTTTTTTAGACAAGGGTTTTGGAGACAGAAAGCCCAAACACTGTGGCCAGCATTGATTGGATAGCAAGTGAGTCCAGGTGACAATCCTTGGATACACAATGCTTGATTGAATCAATATGCACAGCTTTTAGTAGTTTGGGCTGCCACTTATCCTTTGAATTTTTGGCAATTTTACTGGTGTCACTGTATTTGGTGTTGAGGTCACCAATATATCTGGTTGCAATACCAAATAAGGACGCAATATCCTGAACTGACATTCCTCTGTTCAGGAAGTTGAGGAGAGCTTCAGGCTCACTTTCTGACAACTGACGCTGGCCCTTGGCAGGTACCACGGCATCCTGGCTAGCAGGCTCAACACAAGGATGGGGACCTTCATGTAGGTGGGATCACGCTTGGTTGCAATGGCGCCGTCAATTATGGCATAAGACACAGGCACAGATGGCTCCTCAGTTGTGGCCAATGGCTGATAGGAGGTATCAAAGACACAGGGGCAGGAAGTAGCAATTCTTGGATCAAGAGTGCGGGGCCGGGTGACAACTGGGTACACAGTGGAGGTGTATGTAACCTCATTATTCCTGATGACCTTTGTATAGGAGACTTTGGTTGCAGGCCTTGAGAGCAGCTTCTGTCTTGGATTGAGGCTACTGTTCCTGGCTTGAGATGTGGGAGGTGGTTGGCTGGTGCTGACACCTTGGGAGGCCTGTGTGTTGGCATGACTCCCATTGAGTTGGGTTCTGGGTCTGTTCTTAGACCCTCTGGGACGCCCTTGTGGATGGGCTTCTCCGCAGGCTGGTGCAGGAGCTGGTTGGGAATATGATTGACAGTCTATAAAAATAAAATAAAAAAAATATTTGGATTTATTGGTTTAGTTATGAGTAGTTGTTTTCTCTTGATTTAGCCTTGGATAGTAGCAGATTTTCTATATCCGTAATTTGAAGTGTATAATATTGTATCCTTTCCAGCTTTGGATGATTTTAGAGTTTAATAACTTTTTATGTCTAAACATAGTTATTTAGATTGAATTTTTCATTTGATTTTAGTCATGGTGGAGCTTCTTGATTTGGGTTAGTGTTTCCTAGTGTGCTTATTGTACATTCAATATGGATTCCAGTTCCCAAAAATTAATATCTGAGTTTACTAGTGGCATTCAAAAGTGATTTGAAATTTGGTATATGTATTTTCAATCCTGCAATTCTAAAAAACATAGTAAGCTTAATAAAATGATTGATGTATTTGAACACTTCAAGTCTGATTCCAGTTGATTCATTTTGTCCATTGAAAATATGCAGTTTGACTTGAACTTTGCAAAGTGTCCATGAGTTCCTGCATTTTCAAATATTCAAATAAATACTCAAAGGATTCAATTTAATTAAAAAAGGCCATCCCACAAAAGTGATTTGAAATTTGGACCGAGGATTTTTACAATTCCGCATTTTTACGTTTAGGTTCTGAATTTACAGTAATAGATTTCATATTTATTTTATAAAAAAAAGAAAGTTGACTCCCTCCTGTTCAACAGTATCCACTTGCCACATAATTAATTTTACATTTAACTAATCAAAGGCTTGGGTTAAAACCCAAATTAATAAGTGTTCACTATGGGTGCCGTGCAATACCTTATCAGGGTGACTAGTACAGAGAGCTTCTTAATGTTTTAATACTCACTATGATAAATAACCCACTCCCAGCCTCCCCTGTATACTCTTACAATTAATAAACATATTCCCCTATATTTATTTTAACTTAGTTTTTTTGGGCATATAAAACTGCCTTGCTTTTGGGTTAAATTCAATCCTGTTTTTAATTAAGCAAGTTTTATATGTATAAACCGTAGTTAATTTGGTTTTTCTGCTCAACTCTGGCATACTTGACATTGAGAATTCAGCTTTTTTCAACTGATTAACAGTGCTAAACTTGACACTTTACTATGTTTTGGTTTTTTAACCCCTAGTAAAAAAAATGCCACATAATAATTTTTTTTTCAAATATAGTCTTTTACTCTCTCTAATATTCCCTATCTAATTTTATCCATTTTATTTTATTTTTAAATATCATATTTTCATTAATTTAGCCTTAAGATGCTATTCTGAACCTGAAATCTTTGAGGCTTCATCAAATATCACTTATTTTATATGTTTTACCCTTTAGATCTATACTTTGTGTTACTATTTTACTTTCCTTTACTTTTTTATGTTTTTTTCTTGATGAAAAAGAATTTATATGTATAATTTTTACTTATATTTTTGTTTTCTTTTTCTCTTTGTAAATTTTATCTTTCTTGTTGATTTATTTGCAATAAAAAACTTTTTTAGCCAAGATCATCTAAAAGCAACCAGCAGCCCAAGTGCCAAGCCTCTAAGGGCTCAAAGATCCCTGACACCACCACCAAGCGCACCAAAAAGCCTACCAAGACTCCCTCTCCCCCAACTCCATCTCATTTAACTCATTTCCCCCTCCATCCTTGTCTTCTCCCCACATTTTCTTCCCTAATGAAACTGATGATGATATTACAGATCATTTCTTTTATCAGTCCAAGGCTGAATCAGAGCCCACCAAAGCACAGCATGCTAAGAAGGAGAAGGCTGCCAAAGAGCCTACCTTATCTTCTGGCAAAAAGAAGGAGGCCTCAACAAACCCCTCCCCTACCCCCTGATAGCTCTTCTCCCCTCCCTTTTTCTGACTATCAGGAGAAGCACAAGGACTAATCAAAGAAGTTTAAGACCACAGGCCACGTAGCTTGGTATCTATTGACCACCCACAGCATCTGGAATGTGGATGAGGAGTTTATAGTCTAAAATCACTTTCCCTGTTATTTCCTCATTATGTCATTTAAAGGCAGCCCTGGCTAGGTCCCAGATAATTATATATTCAATTGTAATAATCAAAAGCGCGCCACCAAGAGTGTTGAGAAACTTGGGTTATTGCTGGTATGTTCAAAGCTACAGATAGATGTTAGCCTTGCCAATGTACTCTACCTAATCCTATGCAAGAGCACTACAGACTATAATAGAATAGAACTTTGAAGATAATTACGTTTATTGAAACTGGAGTACAATCTAGCCAGCGGCTGCAATCTATCCAGGTGTAACTAAATACTTGTTGTTATCCTTTCAGGCATCTGTATCAATATATACTGCAACAACCCTTGTTCTTGTCCTTTCAGACAGTTCTCAGTGGCTACCTTTGCAATAGGTCCATCTTTGCTGGTTGCGCCTATCCTGATTGGCTGTCCTTGGCACATGTGTTGCTATTGGCCTTAGCAGGTGTACATGGCACTTCAGCTACAGCCTACGCTCTTCTTGAGCTAGCCTACTGTCATTTATCAATTGGCTGTATCTTACACGCCTATTATTGCACTGGAAAACTACGCCGTATTTAGTTGACGCTTATAAATGGTCCTTAATCTGTCTTCCAACATTGGAAGGTAGAATTCCAGTATTCCATTTGTAGGGCTTAATCAGTGGTCCTTTTCTGGCTGGTGAGCCTTCTGCTTATTAATGCAATGGGTCAAATTAGGGAGTATACGCTGTATAATAGTAGACTCAATCCAATATCAACTTGTGGATTATCTGCCATGTAATTCTGATCCTTGCTCAATATTTCTTAGCCATATGCGCATCACTTTTTTTATATACTCATATACATTCATCAGGTTGGGTGGGACTGAGTTGATACAACATCCAGTAGGATGGAATGAGCAATATACAGTTGATGATTACACGCCGTGTAATCAGTGATAATCATTATATTGGCTAACATTTATACAGTGTATAATGCTAATATCAATTATAATAAACTAGTAATTATACAACATATAATCCAAACACATTGGAATGATAATCATTGATAATACGGCGTATAATTGTTGCATCTATCATAATAAACTAACAATTACACGGTGTATAACTGACATATCCATTATAATATATTGGTGATTATATGGTGTATAATTACTAAGCTTAATAGAATATTAGTCTAGTAATAATACGGTGTGTAACTGATAATGATCTGCATACAATGATTAGCCTGATCATTTGTGGTCAATCAGCCTAATCTCACAAAGAGCAAGCACTTTTTTTTGTGGCTAAGGTTTTTGGGCCTGCCTGAACACTAAAGGCTGGGAAAGGGTTACTGCTGAGAGGGGGGAATACACATGTGAGCTTCTCATTCACCTGATCACAAGGATGTTAGTGATACTTTTTTCAAGTAATCCCCACCTCTGCCAACCTCTGTGCTTCTGATCTGGCCATCAAGGCCTACAGCATCTCAAGCCCAACAATCTCAAGTTGGTACCAACCCAGTAATAGCTGGTTAATTTAATCATCAACAAGATAGTTTCTTTCAATCCTCCTCCTCCCAAGGCCTCTGACGTCCTTTCTAATCTTACACTCACCTACAAGCTCAAGCAACTTCAAAATGGGTTTGCTTCCTCCTCCACAATAACGGGCCTGGAGTCAGAGACTGTATCATCTGCTACTCAACTCAGAAGAACCTGATAGAGTTAAAAAGGGCGTCAACCTAGCTAGTTGACACTACATTTGCCACCTGCCCCTGGATGTTCTACCAGCTATGGATAGTACATACCTAGATAGACATCTAGGTGATTTTCTTTTGCCTTCTTCCTGGGGCCACCAAGGCCATTTACATCTGTGCCCTTTCCATTCTATGTTGATAACTTTCCCTCCTTCTCCCCACCAAAAATTCCAAGAAGACCCCACACACACCTGTGCCAAGCCTCCATGTACTGACAAGGTCTAGGCACCCTGAACACAGAGGGAAAATGTAAGACTAAGAGTTCTTGGCCTTCACATATGCATTATGGACTTTGATCCTGCTCAGTTCAATGTATATGTGCACTTGTTTAACAGAGAAGTACAAGGATGCCTTTTTCACTACTGTCAAGCAGTTGCTTACAATGTGCAGATCAATGCTGATCTTAGTAGGTTGAGCCAGAGGGATACCTTGGATACCTGCAAATGTGTGCTGGTACAATTCAGTGCCTTGGAGTTTTTAAATCCAGAGCACACTATGCAGGGTTTGAGATTCTCTCAAAGGATCCTTATATAATTAAGCATCCAGAGTTCAGGCTTTTTCTGGAGTACTTTGATCCTCAGTGGATTGGGAAGGCTGTCACTCAGAGGCAAGGTAAGGCCCAAGCCAAGGCCTTGTGGAATGTGTACCAGGCTGCTATTAATGGCAAGCTGAAGAGCACTTTGGAACTCAAGGCTTATTATAAGCATCTTATGGTCAACTTTGAGCTTCACCTAAATTTTAACAAGTTCTTTTCCATCCTTCAACATGAGCAGGAGAAAACCATCTCCAAACTCCAGGATATTGCCAACCATGTCTCCCCCACCAAGCCAGCCACAAAGTCAACCTACTTCACCAAGGCAATCCAGGATGCAAACTAGCATAAGCACAAGGCCTCTGAGCTTAAGCAGCAGCTTGAGCTTATTATCACTTCCCTCCTGGAAGGGGCTAAAATGAAAAGGGGTAAGAAGGATGAAGAGTAAACTTGCTAGCTTGCTTCTATGGTTTTAACTTTTAACTTTTTAGCTTTAATTTTTACTTTTTAGCTTTGAACAATTAGTTTTTACTTTTAATTTTTCTATTTTTTGATTTAATTAGATAGTACTTTTATTTTGTTCATGTATGGTAAATTTGTGATGAATAGTTATAGTTGAAAGTGATTGAAATATCTTAATTTTTGTTAATTTACTAGTAAAACATAAGATATTCATATTTGTACTTTTATGAAATATATCAAATAAGTATCAATATTTCTTCATATTTTGCATAAATTTTATTGTAGTATTTTTGTTTATTTTTGGTTCATTGGAATTTTAATTTTTATGGTAATCAAAAATATTTTTATAATAAAGAGTGTAAATTACATAGAAAAATGAGAAATAGTTGCTTATTTCTCCTTATTCTCATTAGTTAAGATACATTTTTTATTGCATTTTTGAGCTCTCTGGGGTCACTCTAGTATCACATAGCTGTAAGGCTTAATTTTTTATACTAAAAGTTTTCAGTACATCAAGATCCGTTAATTAAAAAAGTGTTGATTTCCAGTTGTTGATCAGGGAAAAAGTTGAATTCTCACTTTACTATAGTATCGAATACCAGGTAGTCGAACTTGCCACAGTTGCCCTTTTTGTTTACCGTGCTAAACTTTCACTTTGAAGCTTCACTGAAATTGGACGATGATGATTGGTTATTAAATGCAATGCAAAAAGCCTCACATGGTTTCCCCACACAATTCTTTCCATACAAGTAGAGTGACATCAATTTCGGCATGCTAACCGTACCCACTTATAATGGACTCTGTCTCCACCCAAGCAACCAACTTAACATAAATTAATTGTAAAAGAATTTATTGAAAAGTCTTGGTGGAAGAGAACCTATTTTGTATTGGGAAGCAAATATGTGTATGAGTTAAATGTGGTTGTTTTGGAAACAGTATCTTGATTTGAAGACAACTCTTGCCAAGAGACGGGCCTATAGCCTTCCGGAAAGCCCTGCAGCAGCCATAAGGCATTAAGTAGTGTGTACTTTTGAGTAAGAGTTGCTAGAGTGGATCTCGGATTTGAATAATATTTAAGCCAATCAGAACGCTAGATTTAAAATTTTCTGTATTTGGGTACATCTAGATTAGGCAGATTTACATAATGCAAATTTGGACAGGCAATATAGCTTGAATGTGAGTCAAATCCACATCCCTAATCAGGATAGCTACAGCTACCAAATCGATCTTGGATGCAGCTAAAATCATAGGGCGCAAACCACAGTCTTAAACCCACCTTTTACCAAATGTAGACAACATCTGTATTGTTAGGCTTGTGTGGTATAGATTATGTAATAACCAGGGTTCCTGCATATTCCATTGAATTTTAAAAAAAATCCTTTATTACCAAATTTGAACCTTCG
Organism: Entomophthora muscae; assembly: GCA_014839935.2. NCBI lineage: Eukaryota > Fungi > Entomophthoromycota > Entomophthoromycetes > Entomophthorales > Entomophthoraceae > Entomophthora > Entomophthora muscae. Next base: position 48,851 of record QTSX02001751.1, on the reverse strand, counting down.
ATCTAGCTTTGAGTTTCATGCAATAGAATGATAACATAGCTTGGGCTCTCTATTTGTTCCTGCATTGAATTTAAAAGCTAAACTAAAAATCACTTTTAAACAGATGTGCTATAAAATATACACTTTAAACATAATAGGTATCTGTAAATATATTAAGCCTGATGACTGATTGCTTCTACTTTTATATTATTTCAATAAAACATGCAGCTCAGATAGTATGTACAGTTACCATAAAGGTTGAATTATGTGCATCTAGAAAGTCTGTTAAAGTGCATCTCAAGCAACAATATTTATTCTTATAGATACTTTATTTAAAATTATATTTGAAACTATGATTGCATCTGATTAATAAGGTTATTAATAAAACAAAGTGCACCTCCCAAACAAATGCAAGATCCGACTTAATATGCAGGAGCCCAGAAACAAAATTAAATTACATTAGCCGTACAAGCCTGGTTATGCTAAATACATTGATAAATTAATGCAGATGAATTGACGATATGATGAAGGGCATATTTTTACAGCATCCAATCTAAACACTAAAGAAAAATGTATTATGCAATTAACCAAGTTTAATAGTTGTTTTCAAGAAAATATGGGGTATATAAGCTGCTTGATTTATCAATCAAAATCAAAATGAAATTCTATCTCACTTTACTCCTTACATTCCTCGTGGAAGCTCAAATCTTTGAGACAGACAAACAAGTTGTTCAGCGTGTGTGCAAGGGAAATCCTTCCGTTATCACAGTAGATAACCGCCTCCGTCCCACGTGGGAAAAAAGAGTCAGCCCTTTTTCAAAAAAACAAAATGTGGATGAGTGCCGTAAACAAGCCACAACCAAGGTATTTACCACTTTGACATTGACGCCTAGTTCGGCTGCGGGGAGTCCTAGTGCCTTAATTGTTAATACAAAAAAAGAGACCTCTGTCTTTAAAGTCAAAGACTATTTTGTTGAAGAATCAAACTTTTATGATGGAGTCTCCTTGGACATCACTCAACTCGACAAAGAGGACGTTGGTAGACTTGCGGAAAGTATACCTACAGAGAAAACTATTGCCCTGGTTTATGATTTGGAGCGCTGGGAAAGCATAACGGAAGAGGTCAAAAAGATTAAAGCCAGAATCGATCATGTTGTTTTGCGCGTTGACAAGAGTAATTATGTGGAGGGCATGATACTTAAAGTGGTCGAATCTTACCCCAGCACTATCTTTTCTGTGATGGGCATTGATAAGGATCGCTTCGAAAAACTGCAAGCTGAAATTTATACAAAGTACCCTAGCAAGGAACTTCTTTATTCCGGTGTCGTGGCAAAAGAAAAGTTATTTTCCTATTTCAAGACTGATGCTTCTATATAAAGAAATCACTTAAAGTTTATTCAACAGATTTTATTTGCTATTAAATAAAACAAGCGTTAAAGCGGAACTATGAAATAGTATTATTATATACAATTTTATAAACATAACTTTTATTTAATTCCATTTAAAACTACACAGTTTATTCAAAACTGTGTTCGGAGATCAAATAATGGGTTCACTAACTTTAACATATTTTACAAGCATTTAAAATCATCAAAAAAGAAATTATTTATTCTTCTCTTGCCTAAAAAACTGTATGTACCTTTAAAATGCTGCTGCCAAGCATCTACTTCTTGGAAGTATATGATACAAGGCAAAGGTGGAAATTAAGAAGATAGTGGTACTTTATTTGATATGAGAGAAGTGTATTATATAGTATCATGACAAGCCATATGCCATCTTTGTATGCCATGGCAGTCATATGACTTGTCCAGGTAATTTTCCACTTAGGATTCAGTATTTTTGATCCCTGCACAATGTGAGCACCTGATATGGGTGTTTCTCAGGGAATTGATTTATCAACAGGTAGAAATTTTAGATGCTGTAACATCTCCCCCTGAGGTGCTGGAAAGAAGAGCCTTAGGGAATTTCTTGAGGTTATCTGGGATTTGAGCTTGATATTGATCCAGTTTTGCGTTGAAACAAGCATATGTGAATTATTTTGGGCATTTTTTGCCTCATCAAAGCAAATTTGGACATGGTACATATGTTTTAGTCATGTACAAGCACCAATTCATTTGATAAGGTAAGGATTGTTTGGTTTAACTTCCATGACAATGCCAGGTCCTCTTAGTCCTGGTTCCTGTTTGTACAAGTCATGTTTAACTACCCAAATCTTGATCCCAACTTGGAAGTGTTCCTGTTGTAATGGAATTGATTCCCTCACAACCCTTTCCTTTTCCTTGTCCTCTTGATCTTTCCTGGCACACTGTACGTCAGGGTCCATTTTGTCTGGCACTTTCTTGGGCAGAGGTAATCATGGTCCTGATGTAGTGCTGACAATGGCAGGTTTATGTCCATAGACAAGTTCATATGGGCTTTTGCCTGTATTTCAGTTAAATTGTGTTCTGCACACCATAGTGCTATTGGCAGCATGTCAATTCAGGTTTTTGGATTTTTGGCAGATAATTTACTGAGCACTTCCATAAGAGAACCATTTAGTCTTTCAGCTCTTCTGTTTGGTTGTGGGTTATAGGGTCTGACAGTAGTGTGTTTTATTCCATATTTAAGTGAGGTAGATATTGGGGTCAATAGCTTTGAGTTCAGGTCATCTGTCCTTAATTAGGAGTTCAGTTTTTCCAAACTTAGCTATGATTTCTTTGCCAATTAATTGCCTTGCAGCATTTCCTTTGTATTCTTTTTTGGCTTGTGCTACAGGCCTCTTATTTGCATAGTTGATAGCTGCAATGATGCATTTTTGATTTACTGATCTCCCAGCTTAGGTCCCATAATTCCCAATCCCTATACCTTGAATAATTGAGTTATTAACTGACATCATGGGCTTGAGGGTGCTTTATGTGAGCTTACTTCTCCCACAATTCACATTACTCTTTTACTTCCTTGATATTGTCCAGTATTTTTGGCCACTAGTTACAGGTCTTGATATATTCATATAGGTTCCTGCTACTGGTGTTCCCTAAGATTTTTATGAAAACAAAGGGTTGTGTTGATCATTTGTACCAGCAGAACATAGGGTAAAATGTCACCACTGGGTGATAAATGATTTAGTGTGCCATAAAAACTTTTCATCCAGGTTTTGTTATAAGTGTAATTTTCTTGTATGCCTGTTGGAGTACCAGGAGTAAATCATCTTATAGGTTCCCCATTATTAACATGGGTCAATCAGGGTCTTTGATATTAGTACAGAGCATATCTTTATGGTATAGCCTTGATATGGGTCTACTGTAAGTAGCTCTTTGCCTGGCTTTTACTTGATGGTCATGAAGTACCTCTTGAGTGTGTAGAATCCAGGTCCATCCAATCATACTTACTGTTTTTATTCTTTCTAAGATTCTTATTAATATATACCTCCTGTTTCTCAGCTTGAGAGAGCTTTGCTTCCAAAGAGGCAACCTTAAGGCTTAATTCATTGTTTTTAATGCTCCAGTGGGCACTAATTTCTAGGCTTTTTCCCTCTCAAAGTCTAAACCCTTTGATTTCCTGGTTGGCGGCATCCTTTGTCTGTTTAAAGATCTTATCAAACCCTAGTGGCAGGTCCCATGGGTCCCATGTGTAAACCCTGTTGCCTTGGATAGGTGCCCCCTCTTTTGAAAAATATTCATAGTAGAGATCTTTATATGCAGCTTTATTCTTTACTAGTGAATCCTTTAAAAATATCTTAACTACCTCAAGATCTTCACAAGCATCTCCCAGAGACTTTTCAGGAACTTCTTTTCTAGCAGCAGCAGTCTCTATTCTTAGATCATCAAACTTAGCCTTTACAAAATATTGTTGAGAAAACATAAACTTGAAAAACAAGATGGAAAAAGCATTGTTATTGAATAGATTATTTTATTTATTATATTTGTTTCCATTTATATACCATTCTGGGAATACTTGGCTGTAGCCTCTCTGGTTCAGAATTCATCCCTGTATCCCTATCATGTGGTCTATGAAATCACAGTGTCATTCAATTAAGATCATTACCCAAAATATCATCTCATTCTCAACCTATGAGAATGGGCCTAATACATTAGGAATCACCTGATTTCTTTTATTGAGATGTATTGTTTTGGCTTTGAAGCATTTCAACTTCCTGAGCCAAATCCCAATGAAATATTATGATTCCTGATTTAAGCGTTCATTGTTCTAATATGAGAACAGCTGATCACTCCTGGATAATTAGACAATTTTTTTAATTAGCATTTTCTGCATCAGTTGCATTTTTGCGCTTTAACCCCTTTAAATGAGTTTAAACTTGAACCAGGTGCCACTGCAACACCCATTAACTTTCTCAGGCAGCTTTACAGCACTCCAGCACCTGAAACATTCATTGAGCGGTGCCTCAGCCCGTTAAAACCAATTAGAAGTAGTATACCCCTTTTATCCTAATAAATTTCCCAACACAGTGTTTTTAAACAATTTTTAAGGTTTTGATATTTGTTAAACTTAAAAAATTCTTTCACAAAGTCAAAAATATTCCCTATACATAAATCCTCATTATTTTTATCCCAGGTACTTAATTAATCAAACTTCCCAGATATTTAATCCATTTACAAGACACCTAGTCTCCACAATTGATTTGGAAAATCTTGCTCTAATCTTGTTAATTAGCACTGTAAATTCATAACCTAAATGTAAAAATACAGGATTGTCAAATCCTTAGTCTAAGTTTCAAATCACATGTGTGGGCAACTCAACTGAGTGAAAATTAAAATATTTAATAAAATCAACCATTTAATTTGACTTTTTGATTTAAATTGGCAGATTTTGAATCTCTTGAGCAGATAACTCAACTAACAAAAGACAAAACACAACAAACAAATGCAGGATACATGAATCAGAAATGCAGGATTCTAATGTATGATTTGAGATTTTATGTATGTATAACAAATCATAGAAAACATTTAAAAATTAACAAATATAAAGAGTTGCAGGATTGTCAAATCCACAAACCAAATTTCAAATCAAAAATGAGGTGAATTTGAAATAAATATAATTTATGGGTGTCTCAAAAAGGACGCTAAAGGATCTAGAGTGGATTTGTGGTAGTTCTTTTAGGAATCACAAGCATTCTCAAAAATTACCCTATTCCATTTTAGGACATCTAAAATTTAGATCCTATTATTCACCAACTTAACATACTTAATAATAAAATTGACTACAATTTACACTTCTCTTTTTGAGTTTAATTTTTTAATAAAAATTTATTATGTCTTCTTTCAATAACAGCCAAGTAAACAAGCTGTTCTTGGCCTTGATAAAATCATGCAGGGCTACACTGGATCTTCCAATAGTGAAGCCTCTGTTTATGGCCACTCTCAACCTTCAGGCCCCTCCTTAAGCAGTACCCAGGAGTGTGCTTTTTCTCCCACATCCTCAAGCATGGCCTTGTTTGCCCATCATGCACAGGCATCTGCTAACCAAAATCCCATATTAACAATGGCATCTAGAACCAGCCATTTGAGCCATGAGGTCCCCCAGAGAACCCAGAATCCAGAAATAGCCTGTCAGGGAACCACTTCATCAGAATAAGGTCTCTGTACTTCATCCAGTATTACATATTGATTTCATGCAAGGTGATCATTTTCATCAACCCAGCAGTAGCGCTCACATTCTTCATAGCAGGAATCACAACCAAGAGGACCAAATCAGTGTTGTGGGAGATCAAGAAGAGAGTCATACATAGTAGCAAAGCTAATACACCCAAGCCACCACCAATATTAGTAGTAAGCATTCTAGACACTAGCTAGGTTTCTTATTTCAAAACTATTGTAGCAAGCAGTAAATCTGGGAATTGGTAACAGGATAAAGGTTTTATTAAACAAACAAGAATTAAGGAAAGGAATTATCCACTTAAATAACCATAAGGTCCAACATCAGGAGATCTCAAACACCTCTGTTACGTATCAAGGGCAAATGGTTTAGCTCAGAGTTGCTCATAAGCATGAAACCTTGCAGTTGGATTTTGGTGATAAGCAATATAGAGTTTCACAATACCCTGGAGGTAAAACAATCATTGGAAGAATTGAATAATCAGGGAATTTGTTGAGATGTCTTTTAGGAAATACACATCATAATTAAAACAATTAAAAAATCCTCTTTAGGATAATTAATGAAGTCAGGAATTAGTTCCTGACATAGCCAATCAGATGGCACTGTTCAGTTCCTAAGACGGACACATCCCACCTCCAGTCAATCAGCCTGCAAGACGCAGAAGAAAGCCATTCACTCCAGAAATTGTTCTTGAAATGGTTGAAAAACAAGAGATGCTTATGTCCCTTGGAGAAATTGCGGCTGCAATAGGTTTTGCAAAGTCCACTGCAGCTGCAACCCTGTGAGCCACGCCAACTGTGCCCCCTCCCAAGAAGACCCAGACTGGTGCCTGTACTTTGACTGAAGGTGAAAAAGCCCACCCTCTCATGATGGTCATCATGGAACGTGACTTGCAGATGCCCCTGGTCCAGGTTTGTCTCCAACTGGGACTTCATGGTATTTTCACAAATAAGATAATAGTCAATTTTTAGATGTATGGAGTTGTGGTTGCTGCTAGAATCTTGTCCAATCAAGTTCTCACTAGTCTAGCTTGATGGATACCAACCCATACAATTCAACCAGGATTACGTTTATAAAATGGAGGGCAATGAAGATGCGTAATGACATCATCTTCTTGTCATATGCCAAGATATTTGCAAGTATCCAAGATTATGGAAAAAAGCATATCCAATCTGACGTCTACAAACACAGCCCAATTTTGTGTTGGTTTGTTGGGGTTTTACTGGCAGTTTCCTGTTGGGTGTCTATTATTAATCCGCAATATCAAACACTGCAGATGGGTATACCTACTAGACAGAGCTCAAAGACATGCTGGAGGAGTGGGCTACCCAAAATGATGTGCACACATTTGTAATGAGTGCTGAGATGGAACAGCAGGAATGGACAACCAAGAAAATTAGGGCTGTGGGGCATACCTGTTGGTCCTATCCACCAACCAGCTGACATGCATCTTGCAGATGTATGTCTTTACAATTTTAGTTCTGCTCCCAGGTGCTCAAAACCTGCCACCTACAATGAACTGTGCTCCCAAATTGAGAAGGGTTATGAGCTTTTCCCTTCTATGTTTGTCCAGGACTTATCAGATCTAGTCATATTCTATGCAAGTGATAGTGATAAGCCCAGAAAGAACTCCCACCTCCCCCACGCTCATTCATTTGGTTTTTCAAGCCTTCATATGTGACAGAAGAATAATTTGAGTGATTGAAGTATTCAACTCTTTCTGCCTCTTCCTAATCAATAAACCCTTCCTCCCCAACTCCCATATCAAGACCAAGCCACCTGCCTTCCAACCCTGACTACCAAATAACCACCCATTCCCTCCCACTACCTCTGATGCTGTCTCTTTTACAGGCCCAGATGAAGGTAACACACATTCTGCTATTCCCTTCCCTACTTGTCATTTGATAAGTAAAATAAATCTTTTCTTTGTGAAAACTTATTAAAATTAATATTTCTCTTTCAGTTCACAATTAATATATTATTTTTACTTTATTGACATTCCACATAATTAATACAATGTTGTACATTTGATGTGGTAACATATAATTATTTGCATGAATATTTTCCATTATCAATAATAAATTAAAGACCAACAAATGTAAATATTGCATTAGAATATTGCAAATAGATGTTAATGTTTGATATTTAGATATTAGGTATATAGCTCAATGCATTCTGTATAATAAAATTTATTTTAAATGTGGCATTTTTCATTTTAATTTTATAATTGGACTGTATCTATATTAGGGAGACATTAAAATTTATTATAAATATTGATATAGAGTGCATTTTACAGCCTGAATATTTACCTGTTGACAATGATTTTGTAAAAATTAAATCAGATTTTGTGAGTTAGTAATAATTTAATGGATAGATCAATCACTGTTTATGACCATTAATTGGCTGGTTTTCTTTGCTGTGGCAATTGTGCCTTTTCTGGTACTTATGTGCTGATATCCCATTGGTTGGTTTCACATCCCATTAGACAGGCAATAGTAAACATGGTTGCCACCCCAAGACCCAATGTTGTTGGGATAGCAACCATGTTTCCTATCATCTGTGCAATGGGATGTGAAACCAAACAATGGGATACCAGCACATAAGTACCAGAAAGGGCACAATTGCCACTGCAAAGAAAATCAGCTACAGCCTGCATATTATCTATTGATAATGATTCTGTAAAATTTAATTCAGATTTTGTGAATTAGTAATGATTCAATGGACCAATCAATTATTGTTTATGATCATTAATTGGCTGATTTTCTTTTTTGTGGCAGTTGTGCATTTTCTGGTACTTACGTGCTGGTATCCTATTGGTTGGTTTCACATCCCATCAGACAGGTGATAGCAAAACATGGTTGCCACCCCCAACCACATCCAGTCTTGGGATGGCAACCACGTTTTCTATTGCCTGTGTGATGGGATATGAAACCAACCAATGGGATTTTGGCAGTAGGACACACCATTTTAAAATGGCATCTCAAAAACAGCTATTTTGAAATACACCATCTCAATTTTGCTATCTCAATTTTGTAGTAAAAACACCATTTTGATTTATGGCATTGCAACTAAGAAAAACTGGTTTTAAAATTATATATTTTTTGAACACCAAAAATAACCCAAAAAATTCTCAAAAAAAAAAATAAAATTTTTTCTAGGCTTAAAAATCCCAGTATTCCAAATCTGCAATAAAAAAGTGGGGTCAATTAGTAGTAACAAGGTTGCTTAAAGCCCAAAAGTTAAAATATACCAAAAAAAACAACCATTTTCATCTATTATAACTATAAACTATACTTTAAAATAAGCATACAATTGTACCAAATACTAAAAAAAGTCAAAGAATGATAAAATTAAAGGAAAGAAGAGAGAAGATAAAATAGTGTTTATTGGAAAAGGGCTCAAACATTGGTATAAAGAGCAACTGAGATAGCTTTAAAATGCTCAAGCTTTCTATTCTTAGGATAGTATTCAAGGACCACCTTGATGATTTCAGTATATTTCTTTACTACCCTAGTCTGCTTGGGGGGGTAGCCCTTGGACTTCATGCCAGTCTTGAAGAGCCGGGCAGAGATAGCTTGCTGGGTTTTTAAATGCACCATTATTTTGTTGAATTTGGGCTTATGAACCCAGACTCTTGTTGCAAATTGCTATGCCACCCTTCAAGGGAAGAGGTGGTTTTGATAAAACCATCTTTGACCTGCTTATAGCAGGTCACTGGACTGAGTCACCGCCTTTTCTGATGCGACATGCTCCCTGAAAAATACCAGCCCATTGAGTTTCAAAATTAATATATATAAAAGTGAGTCTGTCTGTCTGTAATGTTGCCTTGAGTGGGCTCAGCCGTAAGGGATTTGACTGAATTGATTTTATACTTAAATTTGATTTTAAAAGTTGATTGTTAAGCCAAAAGCTCAATTTGGCTCATCCTTACATTCAATCCCTTACATGCATCTTTGAAAGTACTCAGGTTGAATTCAGTGGAGTGTGGTCTAAATCATGTTGAACTGAAATATAAGCCACTCAAACTTTAATAAATTTGTATTAGATTACTTGAATTTTAAATTAATGGCTAACTCTATTCAAGTATATCAAAGTGGCTTATCTTTCTAGATTACCCGACTCTAGAATGGGTGGATTAAAGCTGGAAGAGAAGCAGCAATTGTTTTAGATTGTTTTATATCATTGGATGGTTATACTCTGTGCTGAGGATTGAATTGACGACAAAAAGAGAGCTTGGTCAATTTAAAGTGGTACAGTTTAAATTATAAATATAAATATTAGTTTAAAGATGGAGATGGTTGGCTTGGACATTTCGAAGTTCTTATTCTTCAAGTGAAATAATAGAATATTCCAACTGGATGTATCACCTGATTCAAGTGGCTGTATATTGTTCAGAGTAAACCTTGCTTGACACAGCTTCATCCCAAAAGAACATCAGTGGAGTAAACTAACTCTGATAAAATTGTGTTTCCATATAATAATTTTCATGAAATTTAGAGGATGTAGATCAATTTTTCAGATGATTCCGATCAAAATGGTACCAAACATGATAGCTCTAGATGCTGAGATATATAGTTAAGTGCTGGAATCGGGTTCGCGTCATAATCAAAGGCTCGGACTCGATTTGATATTATCTAAATCTACTTTTAATACACACTAAAAAACTAAAATCATTGTATCTCAGTGAATACTAAGCCAATTTTGATGTCCAATAGCTTATTTTAAAGCTGTAGATCAGCTCTATCTTGTAAAAGGATTTGAAAATCAAATACAAAATTTTAAAATAATTAGTTTATTTTTACTAAACTTAATGGTGATACTACACTTATTTAGATTTAGTATTTATTTATACTTAGGATATACAACTTTGATTTTAAATTTAAATAAATATAGTTGAAATTACCTTTTAATAAAGCAGCTAAATAAAAATTTAGTCAAACATGTGATAGGTAATCCAGGCTTAAAAATACAATAAAATATATTTAATTGATTTATTAAATTTAACTTTAATTCTGTCCTTGGACGGGGCAACCACCTAGTACTCAATAAAGGGCACAAAGGCTGCCTGGTTGACAAGGATATAAGGATAGCGGAGGAGGGCGTTATAAAAGGCATTGGTCTCCTCCTTTCTCACAAGGTCAAGGGCAGCAAAGCAGTTAAACACGTCCTTGGCTTCTTTAGTGCCTTCAGAGTTGACCAGCTCATGATGTAAAGACTCAACAATTGGGAGAGTATTTTAGCTAAGTAGGGTACCAAGTTGGCAACTTGGAATCTGGTGAGCGTAGTCACAATAGGATAGACTGTCATCATCCACCAGAAGACCTTTGCATGTATGTTTTAACGTCCAAAATTACTGGCAAAATACATGAGTATATAGTATATACAGGTATATATAGCTACAGACTGAGTGGAATGGGGCAAAAACAGCATGTGCCAGGAGTACTGATTGGAGGAGTTGGGATGTGCCAGCTCCTTGTAAAAGTAATTGCCAGATGGATTATTTAATGACTCATGTGGTTTTTAATATTAGTGGCCCCCAATCCCTAGGCAGGTTGTAAGGACAGCTGAGAAGGTCCGGTGGTTCATCTTCTAATCCTGGTGAAGGGCAGACAAAGCTTAGTGTCTTTAACTTTCTAGAGAGTAAAAGTTTTGAGTGATTTATGTGTTAACAACTGAGGGGTAATTTTCTCAATGATAGCACAAACTATCATCAAGTGGTTGGGCTTTATTATATACTATCATCTTTGATGGGGCATGAATAGTTCAAAATATTGAACAGGGAACCTCAAACACTTGATGTTGTCTGGAATTCCCTTTTGGGATTGGAGGGGTTTGGCAAGAAATTAATTAGTTAATCTCTGACTTGCATTGCTTTGGAGCTTCTTTAGGTACTTTCATGCACCCAAATTCCACTTCTGTAATTTTTGCATTAAGTGGTTTGCAGGGTAGCCTGTCAACCCCATCCAAATTTGGTAGATTCCAAATTTGAGCAGCACTTTCCCCTATTTTTAGGATTGGGGAAATTGCCTCTTTGGGTTTCCCAATTTAGCTTTTCCCCATCCAGCAGGGGTGGAAGGTCCCGCTGTGGGGGGTGTGCTGTCCCCTGCTGGCTGGCAGCTGGCCGCAAGGCCTGCGGAGGGGGTATAAAACCCAAATTTTAAATTTTTAGATTTATTGAAATCTTTTTCATCCAGCGGCTGTGTTGCGGCAGTTTCCCCAATCAGGGGGAACTACTGCAATTTTTTGTTATGACTTGTGATATCAAAAGTGCACAAACTTTTGTATTGCAAAAGTTTGTTGTCAGGAATATTCCTGACACATAAAGATCAGAGCACTGTTGGAGGCAGTGGCAGAGTGCCTACCAGAAGTGGAAGTAGCATCCCTGGGGGAGCTCTTGAAGACTCTAATGAAATCATTTGCCTGAGCCTGTTCAAAATCCACTACCAGAAATTCATGGTAGGGAAGGCTTTCTTGCTGCTTCCTGGTTGGGATGGCTTCCTCTTCCTGTGACTGGGCCTTTTTCTTGCACCCTCTAGTTTCCTTTGGCTCCTCTTCAATGGTTGGGAGGATCTCATCCAACTTGGCCTTTAAAATTGTAAGAGCACAGAAATAAGTTTCCTGCTTCTTGTTGGGAAGGAAGTAAAAGATCAGAGGAAGAACCAGATTTCTAACCTGTCCATGGATTTTCCAAATCTGGCTAAATAGCTTTGGGCAGGTGTATAAAGTTCCATCTGCAAGCCATTTTTTGTATTTCAACAAGTTGCGCAGATCCTGCAAGGTGGCAAAGCAAATAATTTGCTCAGGGGCATGTTGGCCGTTGTTGTGGAGAAGGAATCTCTCCTCATGACAAGATAGTTTTTGTTCCTCTGTAAGGATCAATTGCTCAATTAATGAAGCACTGATGCCTTCAGTACTCAGAGCATATCTCTGATCAGTGAGATATCTCTGTAATTTGGAGGCACCACCAACAGTGGCAAACTGTGTGTTGTTTAAATTGAGGAGTGCATCATTGACAACCTCAGTGGCGGTTTGATCTTTGGTGATTGGGATGACCTGGCAAAGAAACCAGTGGATCAGTTGGTACAAGGGATTGAAAGGCTTGGCGCAGTCATGCCCAGTAGTCAGGGCCTTGAATCTAGTGAACCTGTATGTAGTGAGCCTAGAAGGGCACCCAATGTTATCACATTTATAGTGATGTTGGTGGATTGATTTCTTTTCATTGTTACAGCCAAAGCTCTAGCTCTTGTAAACAAAGCTGGCATCCCCTTTCTTAGTCATTATGGGGTAGCTGGCTGGGTATGTGATGGGCACAGCAAGTGTATCATTTGGATTGCAGATATTGTGGACAGTGTATAGATCCCAGAGCTCAATTTGCTCATCTATAGGAGCACCAGGATCAGACTCCTCTTCCTCTTCAGGCTCTAAGTTGGGATCAGAGTGGCGGTTGAAGTTGAACAACTTCTCTTGGGGGTCTGAAGGGGAGTAAACAAAAGGAGAGTGGGGAGGGGTTGGGCTTGTTTTCTAAGGTTCAGGGGAAGGTGTGGGTGTCTTGGGGGAGCTTTACCCTTAGCAGGCTGCTTTTTAAAGTAGTTTTGGCCTTCTTGGCCTTGGTAGGAGTGACCTTGGACTTAGAGGCATTGGATATCTTGGGCACAGCTTTGGTGGTAGGCTTGGGAGCCATCTAAAAGAGAATCAGTATCAAAATATGGGAAATTTGGGGGTTGTTTTTAAAGAAAAAAATGAGAATGTTTTTAATAAAAAGTAGTAATTCTTTTATATAGAATTGCAGAGAAAGTCTAAAATTATAATATCAAAATTTCAATGTTTTTGTTATGTGAAAATTATTTTTTATTAGTAGTGCAAGTAGGAAAAACTTTGAGTTTTGACTGAAAACTTGCAGTCAAAATGGTGTTTTTGAAGTGACGTAATTGAGGTGCTGTAGCTCAAAAACATAGTGTTTTTGACCATGTTTTATATTAAATTAACAAATTTCTGGTAGAGCAAGCTCAACCAGGCCAAAGAGTAAAACTTGAATTTCTCAAAAACTAGCTTATACAACTGGGCATGAAAAGTACCTGGTTATTTAGAGGAGATAAATATATATTTGCAAAGTTTCAGGCAATTTCTTAAAACTTTAATTAATATGAGTTTTAATGTCAATTTGTACTTTTAAAAAGTGGAAAACAAAAATGCAGTGGGGGAATTGATATAGTGTATCCTGGCATCAGATGTAATTACCCCTTATTTTCCCCTATCCATTGTGCGCATCAAATCAATTGGGTAATATGAAACTCAGTGGAATTTGAAGTGACATAAATCAAAATAGCGTAATCACCCCCTTTCATATTAAAATCACTATTAAAACATTTTATTAAGAGATCCCTTATCAAAGTATCCATGTACAGTAGTTTTAAAAGCTATGGCAACAACCAAAAATACCTCGGATTTTAAAAAAATGATTTCAGATTTAAACAAAATCCAACTCTCAGGTTAAAATATACACTCTGTTAACAGGGTTTATTGGCGTTAATGGGCAAAATGGGTCAACACAGCAACAAAGTACTCACGCGCAAAGCAAAACCATTCAAAATATAATACAAAATACATGGATTCACAAACAAAATGGTGTGAGTTGACTTTTGGTGTACATATGTTTACTATGTGAATCAGTGACAAAATACACCCAAGCAAGGTATGTCAAAACTCAATCCAAAAACAAAACACAATAGTAACTCACTATGTAAACAAAATCACTCAATCAGTTTGTGCAATGGGTTATAATCAAGAATGATACCAAGGTATCTAAAATAAGACACAAGATCTGAAACAAATTTTTTAAAAATATTATGTTGGGTGCTTAATTTGGCGTAAAATATGGGAAAATGGGTGGAAATTATTTTGGGTATTCTAAAATGGGTGTGGTAAAACCAAAAATAACTAACTAAGAAAAAAATCTATAATTAGGATATTGGGTGGGAAAAAATATTAATTGAATATCCATAAACAGATAAAAGCAAAAATGAAAAATAGGGAGTAACTTAATTAAGTTTTATTTAATATTTTATTAAATTCTCAAAATGGAAGGAACACAGCAACAGACTACTAATGCACCCGTTGTGCGCCGTGGTTACAGTTGCCCCCGCGGGTCAAAGAATAGACTTAGTACAACACAAGTGCCTACTCAGGAGGGAGGCGGGAGAGGAGAGTTCCATAGTGATGCTGCACTGACACAGCTGGTTCAAGGAGCACAAGCTGCTAGGGTGCAGAGCATTAACCCTTGTGTCCCAAAGCTGACCTGGAAGCCCACCAAAGTCACCACTACTAAAACAGTTAGAAACAAGAAAGTAGAACTTACTTTGTATGTGTTTGACGTTATGTACCAGCAAGAGTCAGTCCAGTCAGCCATGCTGGAGAAGGTGAAGCCTGTACTTGATACTAGCTACAAGCCCTACATCAGTGATGGCAATCAGGAGGAGGACAAGGAGCCCAAGTTCTACCAAACCAATGAGGGACAGCTGGTGTTAAAGAAAGTTGCTGCGTTTTACACCAAGGTGCCCATGCCCTGCGTTGTGCCCAACACCAACAAGCCAATCCCTGAAGCTAAAAAACCCGCTCACAAGCGCATTCCTGACATTAAGCGCATCATCCTTCTCCGGCTCATGCGGGAATCTGGTGATTACAAGGAAGCTGCGGCCCTTGTTGGGGTGGATCCCAAGTACGCCTCAAAGATCTTCAACAAGTTCATTGATACTGGCTGAGTCCTTGCTGCGGAGAAATCCTTGCGTGTTTCAACCATGCTCACCAAGGAGCACAAATGGGCAATCCACCAGTGGATAACCTGAGATTGCCATCTTGAACTGGCAAATATACAGGCCATGGTCAAGTCTGCTTTTGGGATCAAGGCCTCAATTTCCTTCTATTATCATTTGGTCAAAGGAATTCACTTTTCCTGGAAAAAGCTTGGGGTATCCCCCTACAATTGGAACAGCCCAGCCAATATCAAGACCCAGAAAAATTACGCTGAGGCATACACTGCCCTCAAAGCCAAGGAGACGGTGAAATTCTATTATATCAACAAATCAGCATTTGCCTCGTCAATGCGCAATGAGTATGGGCATGTCCCCAAAGGCTCCAATGTCGGGATGGCTTGGCGTGCTGCAATCCGCGCCACAGCATACTCAATGGTGTCTCTCCTCAGTCCAAAGGGGGCTGAGCTGTACCAAATAATACTAGAATCCCACAATAGCTGGACCTTTCTATCATTTCTCTGATTGGTCCAGGAGCACCTGAGGCGCACAAGCCCGGGCTTCACCAATGTAATTGTTCTGGACAACATTGGTCTCCACAAGGTGGCAGATATTCTTGAAGAATTCCCAATGATTGAAACAAGCATTGCAGTGGGCCCCCAGCAATTGACCACAGCAAATTTGCGCCTTCTCTTCCTCCCTGCTTATTTGCCATTCCTAAATCTCATCAATGAAGTCTTTGGGTGGCTCAAGCAAGTCATCAAGTGAGGAACCCCAACTGGGACCAAGGACCTCTTTAATTTGCTGCAGGCCGGGATCCACACCCTCCCAGCCAAGACTGTGGCCAAATTCTATGACCACACTGATTTGTTCATCCCTGCATGCCTAGCCAAACAGCCAATCAATTAAAGGCTTAGTGTGTTCAATTTTTTATATTCTCTAATTTGCTATTCAAGATTTATTAATTATCATTTTATATTTAGATGTTTCCACGCCCGCAATCACATTCAGAAGACCCATCAATAGATGTAAGTAATTTATTTATTTTATTATATATTATTTTATTATGCCATCTGAGGTAATCCCAAATGCTTGATACTTGATTACGCAAATAGATTTAAAACACTTTTGTCAAATAAATACAAAATAGACTTATAAAAATTAAACATGAATTGTACAAGTTAGAATTTATTTTATTAACGTATAATTTTATGCTTTTATGAAAACTGTTTTGGCAATATATTTTGCAAATCTCATTTGCTAAAATATTATTTGAAAAATTATTTATAATATAAAAATATAGTAGAGTATAAATATATTTATTGATATAGAGAAAAATTAAGTGCGCCTGTAATGGGTTCGGCAGTATGTACCCACCCCGCAATGGAGGTGGCGCACAACCTCCACTGCCACACTGTGGACGGTGGATACACCTGTATTAAAGTATTTGCGCCTGCTGGTAAAAGGAATGATGGTGAGGTGGGAATGGAGGAGAAGCTTTTCTGGTGGGGCTGCAAACCCAAAGATGCCAGCCAGGACCAGGGCGTCCTGGATGATGTGATCCACCAAGTTGTACCCAGGGGGGACCTTCTTCCCGTCCAGTGAGAGCCTGGCCTTGTTGACCCCAATAAGGACCCCGTCTAGGTCCTCTACACTGGTGCTCATCCCAAAGAAGAAAAGATAACCAAGGTAAACAACAAGGTGAAGCCTTTGTCCAGAAAAGGCTTCTGTAAACCCGCACAATTTGTTGTATACAGTGCTAATCTTCTTCTTGTGCTTGGTTTTGGCAAAGGTCAGCTCCATAGCTGCTGGGACCCCCTTCTTGTTGGCGCTCCAGGCCATCCTGAAGTCCGCCAGGAGGATTTTTGTCTTCTTTACGGCTGTTGCGTCTGCAACAGCCAATTTTGACACCACACACCCAAAGTTCTCCAACAGGTAAGAGATGGTATGCTCCATTGGGAAGCAGAAGCAAGCAGCCGCATGAGCCCGGCCCATCTCCAGTATATTCTTGAATGGGAGCGTTGCCAGGACATCCCAAACAAGCTCAATGGAGTTTACACAGTAAACTCCACCGAGGTTAACCGGGTCCAGGCGGACCAATTGGGCATCCTTGTAGGCAGTAACTGTCCACTCAGATGCCCCCTCACTATGCAAAAGCCCAGCCAATGCCTCCCTGGACATCAGGAATGTACCATGAATCCTGTCTTCAAGCTCCTGCAAGACAGGGGGGGACTGGAAAAGCTGTTTGGCCACAAGAGTGGCGTAGTTAGAGTAGAAGGTGGGGGGGGAAGGAACCAGGTCCGGCAGAGTTCACCATCAACATCTTCTAAAAAAGGTAAGTATTTAATAATTTTTATTAATTATAATTTTTAGGTTACCTTCTTGGGTTTCTTCCTTGCCGGCGGCTTCAGCTGGCTTTGCCATCCTTGGCGCAAGCAGTTGTGCGGGCAATTTGGTATCCTCTGCCCTGGCACGCTTGATGGGTTTGAGGTGGGCATACATCTCCAGGTCATCAACCCAGACAGACAGCGCAGAAATATTGTATGCCTTGAACTGGAGCCCCTCAACCACAGTTTTTTGAATAGTTAGTAAGCGCTTAATTGTCTGCTCTGGGGTGTCAGGCATTTTTGACATTAGTGCCTTTGTGGACACCTTGTCAATTTTGTCCCCAGTGAGGACAGCAGACTTCACTTTGGCTTTGACCTTGTGGTCAATATCCTTTATTTTGGCAATCACCAAGTTGAGGTCCTTCAGAAGCTTTTCCAATTCTCTCATTGATTTTTTATTAACCTTTTCATATGTTTTTTTATAGATTTTGCCCCAATAAATTCTGTATTATTTTGATACTGTTGCCTCTTTGTTTATTTCTTTTTGTTTTCCCATTTGCTACATTATCCCATCTTTTTACCCATTGTGTAAATGTTTTACGCTCATCTCAATATGTGTTGTTTGCTTTGTGTTGGCAATGTTTCCTTGATTACCATATTATTTTTGATGCCTGACATAGCCCTTTGTGAAAATAGTAACAAAAATTTGGTGATCAGCTAAATTTTGAATTAGAAAATTATAGTGTTACTGTTTTTAGATAAAGTTGTTACTGATCCAAATTTAAAACCTTAATGATAAACTTTAAGCCAATCAGGAACCAAGTGATAAAGTGATTGTTGTGACATAAAGGGTCATTCAATAATTCTTTGATGAATGTGAACTAATTAATATGATTGGCTGGATATTTTGCCATTGTACGCCATTGCTGCTGTGGCAAGTTGTTGATGGACTAGTGCTAACCCAGCAGCTGATTAGGCACTAGTCCATCAACAACTTGCCACAGCGGCAATGGTGTACAATGGCAAAACATCAAGCCAATCATATTGATTAGCGCACATGCATCAAAGAATTATTAAATGACCCTTTATGTCACAACAATCACTTTATCACTTGGCTCCTGATTGGCTTAAATTTTATCATTAAGGTTTTGAATTTGGATCATTAACAACTTTATCTAAAAACAGTTAACACTATAATGTTCTAATTTAAATTTAGCTGATCATCAAATTGTTGTTACTATTTTCACAAGGGGCTATGTCAAGCGCCAAAAATAATTATGTTCAGGATCTAGATACACAACATAGTAAATATATGATTTTATATAAATAAGCTGAACATAAAGAATAAAACCAACTATAAACAAAGAGAACATGAACAATTGAAATTCAAAAAAAGATAATATAAATAGAAAATGTTTGGTGACAGGGGTTTATTGGGGCAGGGAAGAGTGATGCCTAGTAGGCAGAATGGCGCGGGAAGGAAGACATAGAGGCAGTGCTGGCCTGGGGGGTCTGGGATTGGGTGGGTTGGGCTTGTGAGTTAGGGGTGTTGGTGGCGGGGGTGGAGGCAGGAGGATTTTGCGTGATGGCTGCCATATAACGCTCATTGTATTCCTCATCAGTCATTGGCTGGATGGGCTGGTAGGTGGCAGTGGCCCAAAGTGGAAGGCACTTATTCTTACGTGATTGGTTGCCCATGTTCA
This sequence comes from Entomophthora muscae, assembly GCA_014839935.2. Taxonomy (NCBI): domain Eukaryota; kingdom Fungi; phylum Entomophthoromycota; class Entomophthoromycetes; order Entomophthorales; family Entomophthoraceae; genus Entomophthora; species Entomophthora muscae. The sequence continues at coordinate 29,504 of QTSX02001751.1, read as the reverse complement.
CATGGAAAACCATTTGCACAAACAAGTCAGCCACCATCTGGCGGCCAAAGAGAAAATTGTGGTCAAGGTCTCAAGATAGAGGTTGTTGAAAGCCTGAGGGCGGCGCTCCTGGAGTGTATCTCCAATATTAAAGAACACAACATCTGCCAGATGGACGTTGGCGTGACCAGCTGGGTACACAGAGGCCTGGTACCCGTGTTCCTGGAAGGCCTCAAGGGCAGTGGAGCTTCCCTCTATCTAGTGGCTCAAGAAAACCTGGTATTTGGAATTTGAGTCATCCCAGGAGTTGAGCAATCTACTGATGATGTGGCTGTATGAGTACCCATCAATGAAATCTGGGTTTGTCTGATAGTAGACAAAACCCTTGGCTGAAACAGCCAGAAATGCACCAATGAACGTCCCCTTTCTGACCTTCTTCCTTCTATTCTTGCCAGCGGCTTTTCCTTGCTCACCAAAATTGTCAAAAGCTATTGATAGCTTATAATACAAGACAGACATGACATTATCTGACAGACTAGTCAAGCATCTGACCAGGGTTGATTTGATTGCAGTGCCATATGGGGAATCCTCAGCGCCATCCCATTGGTTGCCGGCAAAATTTGTAAGAACCCTAATTGAAGCCACCTTTCTGTGCATCTAGAGCTGCACCATGCGCTCAGAGACCCATATGTTATGGTGCGCAAGCTGCTTCCGGACCTGGGTCAAGGGAAGCTTGGGATCCCACTGGAGGAGATCAATCATGATTGTGTAGGCCTTGCTAATATGGGACTCTGGGGCCTTCTTTGGCTTCTTAGCTGTCCCAATTAGATTCCCCTTGTTCATTAGGTTGTTGAATTCCCGCATTATTGTGGCTTGGGTGAATTGTAATTGGCTGGCTATCTGATCCCAGGACAGACTCTGCAGGTTGAGTGCCACAATTTCCTGAAGAATTTGGGCAGTGATTATTCTGCATTTGGGGTGCTGGGTGGCAGGAGCTGAAGCCTGATTGGCTGAGGGGGGGGGGCAGGTTGGGCGGTGGCAGGAAGTTGTTCCAAATCAAAGTTGTCATCCTGATTGGTTGGTTGACAGGCAGCTTGTGCAGGGGTGGGTGTGGGAGCAAGGGCAGAGCTAGACGCTAAGTGACTCTCAAACAAGTCAAAGCCATATGGGTTGGGGGACAGTAACAGGTCAGCTTCCTTGTTACCCGCCTCAAAGGCTTGGGTGTAAACAGGTGCCTTCACGCCCTGAGCCTCACCTCTATTGAAGCTGGCTTGGCTGCTGGCGCCGTCAAAGATATTACTGTTAAAAACCATTGTAAAAACCTAGGATAAAATCACTAAAAGTAGAAATTTTAAAATTTAATGATTTATTTTTATTGTAATCTTGAGTCCATATTTGGAAGGTTCTCAAAACATTCCATACAAATCTGGAGCCATGAAAATGAATAAAATGCCTCTGTTCCTAAATTGTATAGCTGTTGATTGGCTATTAAATTGTTATTTTTCTATTTTAGTCTGCTCATGCTACACATCTTGTGTGAGTTCATTTCATTTTGTGCTTGTGTAATATTGCTTCTAGATTGCTCAAATTTTGTTTCATTTTAGTCCTTCTGTTGGTGCCTCATATGAATCCTGATTGGATTATAATATACTCCAGAACAGCATCCATCCATTTCACTTGTTGTGTCAGTTCATTTTTTTGTGGTTTGAACTACACTGCTTGATGTTTGCTTTAATTTTGTATAATGGGTTAGTGAAATTTTGTTTTTGGTTTGACAGTTCATTTATTAACTGAAATTTTATAAATTAATTGAATCCTGAATCTTGCGCAACTTGGATTTTGTTTAATCTGAAATCATTTTGTTTAAATCTGAAGTATTTTTGCTTGTCGCCATAGCTTTTAAAACTACTGTATAATAAAATTATAAATTACATATAACAAAACTGGGATTTTTTACCCAGCAATGATAATCACTAGAAGGACTATCATAGTGGCATCTTTTTAGGTTGTTCTTAGTATAAGTATCTTAGATTAATACTATAGGTCATCTTCTGGCACTATACAACAGGCTTTATTCTATTTCAGGTATAAGCTTATTTTAGTTAAAGATAAATAGCGTGATTCAAAATGAAGTAAAGTTGAGATGGCATAAACATGCCCCACACTAAGTGATTTAGTATGTAAATAAAGTTAGCAAAATAAGATTTAATTAATCTGACTCAAAGTGAGTAAATCAAGATGGTGTAAATCCAATATGCTGCATTTAAAGGTATATGTAAATTTTAACTGTTTTATTGTTTATTTAAATTTTTGTGATTAAAAATCACTAACACAAAAAATGCCATCTCAAATTAAATTCAAGATGGCATAAATAAAAGTGCCATTTATGAAATGGTGTGTTCTACCATTTTGGCGCATAATTATAATAAAATGTACTATTGCCACAGCAAAAAAATTAGCCAATTAATAGTCATAAACAGTTATTGATTGATCCATTGAATTATTACTAACTCACAAAATCTGATTTAAATTTTACAAAATCATTATCAACAGGTAAATATATAGGCTTTAAAATGCACTCTATATCAATATTTTTAATAAATATTAATAGCTCCTTAATATAGACACTGTCCAATTATAAAATCACAATAAAAATCCCACGTTTACAATGAATTTTATTAAACAAAATGCATTGAGTTATTTACATAATACAAAATTAACATGGTAGAAATAAAAACTATTATAGTTAACATTCAATAAAACATTTGCAATTAAATGAACTATCAATAAAATACTAGTTTTAAATAAAAAAGTTACATACTGAAAAATATAATATACATGTTCTAATTCAGATGGCTATTTAATGCCATTCTGGTGTATTTTGTAGTGTGTTATGCTATTTTCTGTATAATTGCAAGTTATTTGTATTATTTTCAATAGTTGTCTTAAAATGTTCTAGTAACTATAATTTTATGATCATGTGTTGATGGTAGTAATATAAAACCATTATTTAGGATGTAAATTAAATAACTTGTCTTCTATCTAAAAATTGATAACTGAATTAGAAGAACACCTGCAAAAGGTTGTTGAAATTGAAAGAACTATCAAGGAACTTCTAACAGGAAAGCTAGTTGATGGGGGTCAGCCACTAATCCAAACAAAGGAAGTTGCTCTAACTAAACTGGGAAATATATAATATTAAAAGAACAAGGAAGCATTAATCAATCTACAGGGAAATTTTTTATCAAGTGTGAATTTTCAAGATGCAAGTTACAATAGATTTGAATTCTGATAAAGTTCCAGGGGAATTAATCAAAAAAATCAAGCTGATTGAAGGAAAATAAAATTCAAAGGGAATAAACAGCAATTAATAAGAAACAAATCAAAACAAAAGAAATGAGAATGTTCAAATGGAACCATATGGTAATGAAGGAAATGAAGCACAATCAATAAGAAGAAATGCTTCAAGAAACAATGAAAATTTATCAAATGAAAATCAAGAGATAGCACAAGTTGCACAGAAAATAAGGAAGCTCAAGCCCAGGAAATCAAATGAAGAGCAGCCAATGCTCATGAAGTTTTTCAAAGGGGTACCTGTGATTGAGGGGGCCGCAGGGGAAAAAATTAGCAAGTTTAATTTTTTACTTAATTTTACTTTAGTCAAATCAAGGAATGGGGAAGAGGTTGTTGAGGTGGCAGCCTACACCCCCAGTGATGTATATGGGGGTTATCAATCATTGGTAGCCCCTGTAATTCAAAGAAATCAAAATTAAATCAATCATATTATTCAAAAGAACATCAATCAATATGTAACAAAAGAAGCAATTAATATTATATACAAAGCACCTGAAGAAATTTCAAATTGGGTCAGGGAAGCCTATGAAAAAGGCAGAATTATCAATTTCAAAGGAATGAATGAAATTCAAATGAATGTTAAAATGATTTTGATGAATTCATTTATGGATGGCTTGAAAGATTTCAATTTTCAACTATAAACTCATTTAAAATAAACCTGAAAAAGGGTCAATTTCAAATACCACATGAATACATCAAAGCAGAAATTTAAAAATGGATTGATCAAATCAATATCAAATCAAATATGAGATGCATTTTTAGTCAACAAAATGAATCCTTTATTTATATCATTCACAGAGGCATGGGGGGCCAATCCCTACAAAATTCCCCAAAACCTTACTCAAATTTTCAAATACTTCCTATACAAACAGTTTAATCATAATATATAAAAAATTCTGCCTATTCTTGGAAAGATATACATCCCAGAGACTGCATCTTTCAGTTTACCTTGGGATTTTCATCTGCTACATAATGAAAGCAAATTTGAAGAAGCTGGAAGACGTCCCCCTTCAAATGGAGGTCTGCTGGCTGGTACTGGAAAAATAGAGACGCCACAGGGCTACCAAACCTAGAGCATGTCTTATAAAACTGTTTTACTTTAACTTTGTTGTATGGTTATACAATACCTCCTGAGTTTCAGGGCCCAGAAAGCCCTGTACAGTCAGCTGGCCTCCATAGAGTTGAGAAAACCCACAGCGTGGGAACCTGTACAAAGCATCTTCCAAGGCAAGAAAACCCCCCTTTCAACTAGCAAATGGCCTGGGATTTGAGAGGCACACAAGGCTCAAATCCCTGGCTTTGATCCTATTATCAAATTTGGGCCACTCACCTATTGGGAAACTATACACCAGGAGCGCAATTGTTTGATTGTGTGATTGTACACTTGATTAGTTGCAGGAACTATAAATAACTGTGGCACCTTGGCATGCTGCAGTTCAACAAAGGTTCATGTTATAGCAGCCAATGAGCTATCAGCCCCTTGCTTAAGTATGCAGATTCTGGTAAAATTTGCAAATTCAACACCAAATGATGCCATCAGTTTCCTGGTGGCACAAAAAGCCACAGAGAATCAGGTAAGTATAAGTAGTGAGGGGGAGAAGCCATCCTCACTGTTGACATCTTAAATAAAGCAAGTTTATGCCCAGAAATCATTATCTTATTGCAGGAATTGTTTATTTTTGCTCCAATTTAATTATTCTCTTTGCATCTATTTGTGAATCCACTACACAATACAATCTTGCCTACCCATATCCACCTGGCTATACTCCTGCAACCTCTGTCTGTCCTCCCTGCGCCCTTGACGTGGAGTATTACCACCCACACCACCTGGATCTTCCACCTAAAATGAAGGAGATTCCTGCTGTTCCCCCCTACCCAATGCATCTCCCGCCCAGGACTTCAGTAAGTTAGGGATTGTCTACATCACAGTATTGGGGCTGGCCAACCAGGTTATGCCCCATACTGGGAGTTGGCGCCCCTTTGCTACTGGCGTCAACTATCTGGTCTGTATCACACCTATTGTGTAAATGGCCTTCCAGGCCCAGCCTGCCTCCCCTGTGAGAGTCCAGTCGGATTCTGGTATGAGCCGTGACAAGCCTGGTAATATATCAGGATTCTATGCTGGCATGGCATGGATGCAAGACTCTGGGAGTTGATATTATGTTACAACCAAGATTCCCCTCTCATCTACTAATGTATCTCACAATACACAGGGTATGCTTTATGAGTTACCAAATGATTTTTAACAGTATGGACCAATCTGATAACAATGTTAAATTCCAGGCACTATCTCCTAATTAGGAGCGCTGCCAATTTGACACTCTGATCCCTTCACAAGTTATTCCACAGTCCTAAACCTTATATGAAACCTGCCACTGTGTCACCCCCTGGTGACCTTGTGGCTCTCCTCATATAGAATATAGTCACAATACTGATTAATAATCCTTATATATTCTTTTTTCTTGTTCTTTCTATTGGACTGTTGTCTTTCCCCAATCAAATACTGAACTATCATTGGTTCAGTTGCAATAATTGGTAGCCTGGGAAACAGATAGGATGACTAATACTAGTCAGAAACACCAGACATTAATCTTAACAATTTTTATTACTCTAATTTCTAAAACATACAGGAGTTTTAAAAGCTATGGCCAAAAAGCAAAAATACATTGAATTTAAACAAAAATAACTCAGATATAAACAAAAGTAAAAATAACCAAATTTATATCTATTTAAGATAAATCTATTTATTTTTAATTTTGTTTACATCTGAGTTATTTTCATTTAAATCTGAAGTGTTTTTACTTGTTGACATAGCTTTTAAAACTACTGTACACAGCCTGATAATGATTTGATTAAATATTGATGATTAAAAATTGTGCATGTCTATAAATTCTATCAGTCAAAATTTAAAGTAAAATTTAATTTATTCTAGTACTCTTTATCCTATTTGACAAGCAGTCAAAGAAGACAATTAAAGATCAATAAAAAAGCAAGTGTTAAAGCTGATGCTGCAAGGCCAACTCTTAGACTATGCATAAAGTTTTTAAATTTGTCAAGGATCTGGATGTACCAGTATTCTGGCTACTGCCAACTTATTTAACATCCAGTCATTGCCCAATTTGGTGCCCTCCCAATATACAGTTTGACATACCGGAAATGGCAACCAAGCAATATCACCTGACTGTCCAAGTACCCAGTGACTCAAACCCATCCTGCACATGACCAACCCCTAGGTTTGATCCAACTAAATCTCTGCCACAGCCAAATCTATATAATTCTAAAATATTATCCAATAAAAAATACTTCTCTTCTTTCCTAAATTCCATATTTGAAGCTTTCCCAAAAGGCGCTTCTTATTACTGGTAGCAGCTACAGTTTTTCAACCATGCCCATGAAAGAAAAAAAGCTGACCAAAACCCGCCCACCTTTGCTCACATACTCAAACAGGCCACATCCCAGGAGACCTGGAAGACATACTTCTGCGCCCACAACATTGTCAAAGATATACCTAGTGGATGCACCATATTTGAAGGACTGGTCATGCCCAAAGTATGTTCCAAGAGAATTTAATACAGTTGCTCTCTCCAACCACAAACAAACACACAACCACCTATCACAGGTGAAGTTACCAACACCAAATACATTGGTATCAATAAGTTCTTTGGCAAAAACAAAGAAAACATCATCAACTGGCTAGACAACTCAGCCGCTAAACTCTGCGCCAGCCACATCCCCCACAAAAAATGGGTCCAGGAAGCCAGCAAGCGCCTGTACAAGGCTGCAGCTAACTGGTTTGCCACCTGGGTTGGCTCACAAACTAATGACCAGCTTGAAAACTGGGAAGAGTTTAAAGCAGACATCACACACAACTTCTGTGTCACTGAATCCCTCCAAGACATTGAAATACAGCTCAGTGATCTCTCTCAGAAGACCACTATCACAGCTTAAGCCAATGGATTTGAAGAAATACACTGCAAAATCCAGAACCCAGCACAAGCTGACAACAAACATACCAGAGCCTCATTCATCAACAGAATGAAACCCTCTGTTGCTGCCCTCATCCACCCAGAGGCTGACACCTCCATGCCTGCGCTTATTGCAGAAGCCAAGCGCGCAGAAAAATGCAGAAACATGAAATATGCTGCACGTAATGGCAATCACTCCTCAAACAGCAATGGAAGAGGAAACTCCAATGGCAACAAACGACAAAACACCAATTATAGCAAAGGCCACTCCAATTGCAACAATGGCAATCATAGCTAAAGCGCAAACTGCTCTTTTCCCAAGAAGGAGGACACCGCCAAAGTAAACAATGCTGAAACAGCAACCCACTATAAATCTGACCCCATATTCTCTGACCTCAGAGGTCTCAAAACAGAGGAACAGGAAAAGAGGAGGGGGAACAGGCTTAAGTGCCCCTGTCTCTCCCTAGCTTGACAAAGAATTGTACCAAGGCCTAAACTTTGCTGCTTGCATCCCAGGTGTCCCACAATCCTCCATTTTTATGAACGTAAAAATTAAAGATTGCTCACAACTTTTTGTCTATCTATGCACTTATAAATCTCATACACATAAAATTTATTTGACTCTGATGCACAACATACTATGGTTAGCAAACCATTTTTAACTAAATACAAAATACCAGTTGTCAAATCCAACTTCAAATATGCCAGAATGGCAGATAAATCAAAGGTTCTACTCAAAGGCAAAACAGCTCCCTTCAGAATTGACCTCAAAACCATAAAAACGTCCATCAAAGAGCTTGTCATGAACAACATAAACTACAGCATTGTAGCAGGCATGGACTGGTTCACCTGAGTGAACCCCAGTGTATGTTGGAAAACAAAAATCATGACCATCAAACACAACGGAGTCAATTTTAATATCCTCAACAAACCCAACAACCTCATTCTAAGAGACACAGTATTTGTCCAGGTCATAACCCAAGACAACTCAGAACGTCTAACTAAAGATAGTACCCTCCACATAATGAGGTACACTAAATTCAATAATATGCAAATAACCAAAATCCAATGCCCAGAACTTGCAGCACTCCTAAATCAATACACCCATGTATTCAAGGGAGAGCTCACAGAGTTACCACCAGAACGGGAGATCAAACATGGCATTAATCTGTGTAAAGCCATACCTAAACCTTCACCTCTCTATAGGCTCTCCCCCATGGAGACAGAACCCCTCTAAACCCATATTAAGGACAACTTAGCCAAAGGATTCATTTGCCTTTCTGAATCCCCATGGGGGGAAGCAGTATTCTTTGTAGAGAAAAAGGAAGGTACTCTGCATCTAGTAAATGACCACAGAGCACTAAATTCAAGCACAGTAAATAAATATATCCCCTTCCACTCATAGAGAATCTGTTTTCAAGACTCTCTGGAGCTAAATTTTTCTTCAAGATTGACCTCACCTCAGGTTATAACCAGGCTGAAGGAAAGGAAAAGGAAATACCAAAGACTGTGTTCTGTATGCAATTTGGATCCTTTGAATGTAGGGTAATGAACTTTGGGATGAGCAACGCTCCTGCAACATTTTTCACCATGATAAACCAGGAGCTGAATGGCATCTCAAATACATTATGCTACCTTGAAAATATCATCATATTCTCAAAAACAAAAGAGGAACACCTCACACATGTCCGCAAGACACTCAATTGACTTGCAAAGCACAAACTTTATACAAAACCAAGTAAGTGCCAATTTATGGAAAAGGAACTCCTGTTCTTGGGCCACATTGTCTCTGAAGGTGGCATCAAAGCAGATCCAGACAAAATAAAAGCCATAAACAACATGCAACACCCCTGTTGAGCAACTTGTGTTATTGCTGGTATGTTCAAAGCTACAGATAGATGTTAGCCTTGTCAATGTACTCTATCTAATCCTATGCAAGAGCACTACAGAATACAATAGAATAGAACTTTGAAGATAATTTTGTTTATTGAAACTTGAGTACAATCTAGTCAGTGGCTGCAATCTATCCAGGTGTAACTAAGAATTTGCCGTTATCTTTTCAGGCGTCTATATCAATATATACTGCAACAATTCTTGTTCTTGTCCTTTCAGACAGTTCTCAGTGGCTACCTTTGCAATAGGTCCATTTTTGCTGGTTGCACCTATTCTGATTGGTTGCCCTTGGAACATGTGTTGCTACTGGCCTTGACAGGTGTACGTGGCACTTCAGCTACAGCCTACGCTCTTCTTGAGCTAGCCTACTGTCATTTATTGGTTGGCTGTATCTTACACACCTATTATTGTGCTATGAAACTTCACTGTATTTGGTTGATGCTTAGAAATTGTCCCTGTTCAGCCCTCTCACATTGGAAGGTGGAATTCCAGTATTCCATTTGTAGGGCTTAATCAGTGATCATTTTCTGGCTGGCGAGCCTTCTGCTTATCAATGCAACAGGTTGAATTGGGGATTATACGCTGTATAATAGCAGACTTGATCCAATATCAACTTGTAGATTATCTGCTGTGTAATGCTGACCCAAACCAATAGGAAGCTTGATTATCTGCCATGTAATGCTGACCCAAACCAATAGGAAGCTTGATTATACGCCGTGTAATGCTGACCCAAACTTGGTATTTCTTTGACATATGAGCATCACTTGTTTGATATGTTCATAAAAATCATCAGGCTGGTGAGGCTGAGTTGATACAACGTCCAGCAGGATGGTAGGGGCAATATAAAGTTGATGATTTAGTGATTACACGCTGTGTAATTAATGATAATCACTATATTAGCTAACGTTTATACAGCGTATAATAGCTATATCAACTAGTAATTATACAGCATATAATATAACTTATTGGAATGATAATCAGTGATAATATGGTGTATAATTGTTGATTCTATCCTAATAGACTAACAATTATACAGTGTATAACTGCCATATCCATTATAATATATTAGTGATAATACGGTGTATAACTGCCATATCATTTATAATACATTAGTGATTATACAATGTATAATTACTACACTTAATAGAGTATCAGCCTAGTGATAGTACAGTGTGTAAATGTAATGATCTGCGTGCAATGATTAGACTGATTGTTTATGGTCAATCAGCCTAACCTCACAGCCCCACCTCCATTAAACAAGTTAGATGCTTTCTCAGAATGGTAGCTTACCTAAGGAAATACATCAAAGACTTCAGGAAACTCACTGCACCAATCAATGACTTAACCAAGGGTAATGCCAAAAAGAAATTCATATGGACACCCAAATGCGACAAGAATTTCCAACTATTAAAACAATCTTTGATTGAAGCACCAATCTTGCAATATCCTAATAACAACAGGTGCTACAAGCTTGAGTCAGATACCAGCAACACCGCCATTGGCGCAGTCTTATGCATCTGACAGGCAAGGCAGCAAGACTTCCTGCCAGTATGTTACAAAAGTAGAAAACTAACCAACACTAAGTAGAGGTACCCAACACACAATAAGAAATCACTAGCAATATATAACACATGCAATAAATGGAGATTTTATCTAGAAGGACATTTAAACAATCAAGTACTAACTAACCATAGATCCTTAATCTATTTCAAAGCTCAGAACACACTTGTACAGCAACAAGCCAAATGGATGTCCCTGCTAGAGCAGCTTAATTTGGACATCCAATACAAAAAGGGGGCAGAGCTGGTCACAGCTGATGCTCTCTCTAGACTATGTCAACCTAGAGAGGATCATCCTGACCACCTGGACCCTGACTGGCCAAACCTATACAATACTGAGTATAAAACTAAAGGTAAAGACCCCTCAACACACCAACTGACCCATAATACATTAGTAAGGAATGAAAAGTATTTCCATGTATCAAATGGCACTGTATACTGGATCATCAATGATAAACATGTTCCCTACATCCCAGTTGCACAAAGATTTGACACCATATTAAAACATCGCCACCTACTAGGACATACAAAGGCTAACAATCTATACCTCACGTTAAAAGAGATATTATGGTGGCCCAATCTCAAACAAGGTATAATTGATGTTCTGAAAAAGTGCATAGTGTGCAAGAAATACACCAGAACAAAGGCTCCCCAGCCAACAGTCAACCCAGTACCTGACCCTGAACCATTCAAGGTTTGAGGGCTGGACGTAGTAGGCCCCTTCCCAGAAACCAAGACAAACCAATGTTTCCTAATTGTAGCCATCAACTTTGCTGTACACTGGCCCATCTGCTGGGCAACAAAGGACCACAAAGAAGGAACTATAAACAGATTCATTAACAAAGCAATCATAGTCAACTACAGCACTCCAGACTACATCATAACTGATGAAGCAACCAAGTTATCAGGTCACATAGTAAACAACAACTTAAAATCCAAAAACATTAAACATTCCACAACCTCATCCTACAGGCCACAGGCCAATAGCAGAGTTGAACACCTAAACAGCAGCCTTATCAGAACCCTAGAGAAAATAATGGATGGCAAAGCCAAAGATACATGGCCACTATATGTGAAACATGCATTACTAGTATTGCGGGTACACACCAACCAAGGGGCAGGCTACTCACTGTTTGAACTAACATACAGATACAAACCAGAAATAATTACCCGCAACAAGCAACCATACATAAAGATCCCCCTAGGGAAACCCCCCACAGTAGAAAAAGTACCAACTCTATGACACATACGCCTCAAAGCTAAAATAGCAGAAATAAAAAGGCTCAAAACACAAAAGATAACCTCTACAGAGGAATCACTTCCCATTGACTCCCCTGTCTGAGTCCTAGCTGGAAACAGAAAGAAGCTAGACTCAGTACACAGAGGACCAGGAAGAATCATCAAGTACAGACCAGACCAAATCACCTACCTAGTGAAATTCCAAGGTGCCAAAAGCCCTGTTGTCAAGAAATACCACAGAACCTGTCTCCACCTTAGCAAAGAATAACACTTGAACAGACTAGTACCAACTAGCAAACAACTCCAGGAACATCAGGCAACAGCTTTTAAGACAAAGCCTGCTCCTGATGTACCAGAGTAACCCCTTAAGGGGGGTTTCAAAGATCTGGATGTACCAGTATTCTGGCTACTGCCAACTTACTTAACATCCAGTCATTGCCCAATTTTGTGCCCTTCCAATATACAGTTTGACATACTGGAAATGACAACCAAGCAATACCACATGACTGTCCAAGTATCCAGTGGCTTGAACCCATCCTGCACATGATCAACCCCTAGGTTTGATCCAACTAAATCTCCAACACAGCCAAATCTATATAAGTCTAAAATATTATCCAATAAAAGATACTTCTCTTCTTTCCTAAATTCCATATTTGAAGCTTCCCCAAAAAGCGCTCCTTATCAAATTGCTGTTTTTAAAAGATACTCCAAAGAATTAAAATTCATGTTTCTTTGTTTCACTTAGTCCAAAAAGCCATAATGGTAGTTTTTCAAAATTCCAAATGTTTTTTTAGATTTTCTTTTTGTTTTACATGCTAAATTTTACTATTAAGCTTTACTTCCGTTGGAACAATGGTGATTGGTTATTAAACGTAGTGCAAAAAACCCACAGGGTTTCCCTATACAGTTCTTTTAAGAAGAGTGGAGTTCCATAAATTACATACTGTAAATTCAGAACCTAAACATAAAAATGTGGGATTATCAAATCCTTGGTCTAAGTTTCAAATCACATTTGCAGGCAACTCAGCTGAGAGAAAATTAAAATATTTACTGTAGATTCAGTACCTAAAGGTAAAAATGAAGGATTGTCAAATTACTCCATTAAGTTGGTGAGTTCATGAAAAATAATTTGACAATCCTGTGTTTTTACCTTTAGATCCTGAATTTACAGTAATAAAATCAACCATTTAATTTGACGTTTTTTATTTATTTAAATGTCAATATGAATCCTTTGAGTAGATAACACATTTAGCTATAGACAAAGCACATCAAACAAATGCAAGATACATGAATCAGAAATGCAGGATTCTAATGTATGCTTTGGTATTTTCTGTAAGTCTAACAAATCATAAACAACAAGAAGTTAATAACAGATATAAAATTGCGGGATTGTCAAAACCTAAAACCAAATTTCAAATCAAAAATGAGGTGAATTTGAAATAAATATGATTTATGGGAGTCTCAAAAAGGAAGTCAAAGGATCTAGAGTGGATTTGTTCTAACTCTTTTGGGAATTATAGGCATTATCAAAAATCACCCTATTTCATTTTAGGATGGCTAAAATTTAGATTCTACTATTCACTAGTTTAACATACTTAATAATAAAATTGACTAAAATATACACTCCTCTTTTTGAGCTTAATTATTTTAATAAAATTAATTATGTCTTTTTTTAATAGCAGCCAAGTAAATGAGCTGTTCCCTGGCCTTAAAAAAATTATGCAGGGCTACATGGGGTCTCCCAATGGTAAAACCTCTGTCTATTGTCACTCCCAACCTACAGGCCCCTCCCCAAGCACTACTGAGGAGTGTGTTCTTTCTCCTGTGTCTTCTAGCATGGCCCTGGGTACCCATAATGCACAGGCAGCTGCTAATCCAGATCCTGTATCAACACTAGCATCCAGAATTGGCCAATTTAGCCAAGGGGTCACCCAGGGAAGCCATAATCAAGAAACAGCCAATCAGATGACACTTTCTGGTTCCCAAGACAGAAACATCCCACCTTCATCCAACCAGCCTTCAAGATGCAGAAAAAAGCTAATTATCCCAGAAAATGTTCTCAAATTGGTTGAAAAGCAAGGGATGCTTATGTCCCTTGGGAAAATTGTGGCTGTGATGAGTTTTTTAAAGTCCACTGTGGCTGCAACCCTGCAAGTCTACACCAACTGTGGTCCCCTTCCAAGGAGACCCCAACTGGTGCCTGTACTTCAATCAATGGTGAAAAAGCCCATCCCCTTATGATGGCTATCATGGAATGTGACCCGTGTATGCCCCTGGTCCAGGTGTGTCTCCAACTGGGACTCCACAGCATTTTCACAAATAAGAGAACAGTCATTTTGCGGATGCAAAGAGTTGTGGTTGCTTCTAGAATCTTGTCCAATCAAGTTCTCAGTGGTCCCAGTTTGATGGATACAGACCCCTATAATTCAATAATCATTAAATTTCTAAAAGGGAGGGCAATGAGGATGCACAATTATATCATCTTCTTGTTGTATGCTAAGATTTCTGCAAGTATCCAAGATCAATGAGAAAAGTGTATCCAATCTGATGTCTACAAGCGCGGCCCAATTTTGTATCAATTTGTTGGGGTTTTACTAATAGTTTCCCCATTGGGTGTCAATTATTACTCAGCAATATCAAACACTGAAGATAAGTATGCCTACTAGAAAGAGCTCAAAGACATGCTGGAGGAGTGGGTTACCCAAAAATCCATGTATACAGTTATAATGAGTGCTGAGATGGAACAGCAGGAATGGACAACCAAGAAAATTAGGGCTGTGGGGCATACCTGTTGATCCTATCCCACCAATCAGCTGACATTCATCTTGCAGATGTATTTCTTTTCAATTTTGGTTTTGTTCTCAGGCGCTCAAAGCCTGTCATCTACAATCAACTGTGCTCCCAAATTGAGAAGGGTTTTGAGCTTTTTACTTTCATATTTGTCCAGGACCTATCAGATCTCATAATCTTCTATGCAAGTGATAGTGATAAGCCCAGAAAGAACTCTCACCTCCCCCACACTCATCCATTTAGTTTGTCAAGCCTGCATATGTGACAGAAGAACAATTTGAGCAATTGAAGTATTCAACTCTTTCTGCCTCTTCCCAGTCAACAAACCCTGCCTTCCCAACCCCCATCAAGACCAAACCACCCGCCTGTGGCAGATCCAGGTCCAACCAGTCCATCTTGCTAGCATTCTGCCCTTGAATCTTATTCCCATTACCTTCCTTTGATGAAGCTTCAAAGATCTTTATCTCCAGAGAGGAAATTTTATGGGACAACACTTTGTTATCATCCTGCCAATGGGCCATGATCTCAACGCTCTTTTCCTCCCTTGCCCTTAAAGCCTCAATTTCACAATTCGCCTTTACTTTCACTTGCTGTAATATTTTGTCCCATCCTACTAACAGGTTCCAGGAATCCCACACATAGATTTGGTTTCCTTGGGCAGGAGTACCTTCTTTTGCAAAGTAATTGTAATATAACTCTTCAAACACAGCCTTTACTTCCACCAAGGACTCCTCAGGCACAGTCTCGGTGACCTCCAAGCTTGCCCAAGCTTCCACAACAAACTTGTAGAGCCCTCTTTCCTGGCAGCAGCAGTTTTCACGCAAAGTACTCCAAATTTGGCCCTTTCAAAATTTAACAAAGCAGACATAAGAATTGAAAAGGTAGTTGAGGGGAAAGCGTCAAATTGATAATATATCTTTATTAAAGTTTAGCTGTTTTTGCTTATATACCATTTAGGGCATATTTGGCTGAAAACCCCTCCGGTTTCTGAATCAACCTATGATTCATCTCACTTGATCTATGACGTTTGAGTCATCCAAACCTAGATCTTTACCTAAAAGATCTCCAATATTTCTCAACCTATGAGAATCAACCTACAATGGGAAGAAGTCACCTGACTCCATTCATCCCAATGTACCAATTCAGCATGGAGCTTCCTCAGCTCCTGGCACCAAAACCCTGTGGATTAAACATCCCAAAACTCAGCTATTGATGTTCCAACTGGGAACCAGCTGATTAACCCTGAATTCCTAGGCATCCTTGCCTTTATTTAGTTATCTTTGCATTTAATGTTTTTTGCCTTAAAACCCATTAAAACACTTTGAAACTCAAACCAGGTGCCACTGCGGCGCCCAGGAACTTTCCCAGGCGGGGCCCCAGCACCTGAAAAAATTTGATAGCGGTGCCTTGGCGCTTTTAACCCAAAATTTGGGGGTTTACTTATGGTTGACCTTAACCAAACTTCTTGACACAGTCAAAGCAATTTAACCAATATAATTAAATCCTCATTAATTATATTTCTGTGTATTTATTAATTAATCTTCCCAACTAATTAAACCGTTTTTGAGACATCCTGTCTCCCAGATTGACTCAGCCCATCTTGCCTTCTTTTCTTTTATTAGACCTAGATATCCAGTTTTCAGGAATCTTAACCTTAAGACTTCCAATCCAACCTATCTGCATGTAATAATAAGAAAAACAGAGATAACTTTATATTTCAGAGCATTTATTTGGCTAAATACTCAATTGTGACTGTCATACGGTCACACCGCCTTCCAACCCTGACTCCCAAACCACTACCCATTCCCTTCCTGCTACCTCTGATGCCGTCTCTTTCACAGGCGCAGATGATGGCAACACAAATTCTGCCCATTCCCTCCCCTACTTGTCATTTGATCAGTAAAATAAAACTTTTTTGTGACAACTTATTAAAATTGATATTCTTTCTATCAATTCATAATTAAAAATATATTTTTTATTACAGTAGTTTTAAAATCTATGGCAACAAAAAAATGAATTCAGATTTAAGTGAAATTGAAATGAATTCAAATCTATTGTAAATCAATATAAATTCATTTATTTTTAATTTTGTTTAAATCTGAGTTCATTTTGTTTTAATCTGGATTGTTTTTGCTTGTTGTCATAGCTTTTAAAACTACTGTATTGACATTCCTCATAGTTAATAAAATGTTGTATATTTGCTGTGGTAACATATAATTAGTTGCATGGATATTTTTCCTCATTAAAAATAAAGTAAGGACCAACAAATTTAAATATTACATTAGAGTAGTGCAGCTAGACATTAACTCTTGATATTTTGATATTTTGTACATAACTCAATGAATTTTGTTTAATACAGTAGTTTTAAAAGCTATGGCAACAACCAAAAATACCTCAGATTTAAAAAAAATGATTTCAGATTTGAACAAAACCAACTATCAAGTTAAAATATACACTCTGTTAACAGGGCTTATTGGTGTTAATGGGCAAAATGAGTCAACACAGCAACAAAGAGCTCACACGCAAAGCAAAACCATTCAAAATACATTGATTCACAAACAAAATAGTGTGAGTTGACTTTTGGTGTACATATGTTTACTATGTGAATCAGTGACAAAATACAACCAAGCAAGGTGAGTCAAAACTCAAACCAAAAACAAAACACAATAGCAACTCAATACGTAAACAAAATCACTCACACAATGTGTCCAATGGATTGTAATCATGAATGATACCAAGGTATCTAAAATAAGACACAAGATCTGAAACATAAATTTTAAAAATATTGTGTTGGGTGTTTGAATTTGGCAGTAAAATCTAGGAAAATGGGTGGATTTTTTTGAGTATTCTAAAATGGGCGTTGTAAAACCAAAAACAACTAATTAAGAAATAAAAAATCTATAATTGGGATATCAGGTGGGGGAAAATATTAATTGAATATCCATATTCAGATAAAAGCAAAAATTAAAATTAGGGAGTAACTTAATTGAAATTTATTTAATATTTTATTAAATTTTAAAATGGAAGGAACACAATATCAGAGTACCAATACACCTGTTGTGCGCCGTGGTTGCGGTTGCCCCCGCGGGTCAAAGAATAGAGTTAGTGCAACCCAAGTGCCTACTCAAGGAGGAGACAAGAGAGTAGAGTTCCATAGTGATGCTATACTGACACAGCTGGTTCAAGGAGCACAAGCTGCTAGGGTGCGGAGCATAAACCCTCGGGTCCCAAAGCTGACCCAAAAGCCAATCAAGGTCACCACTACAAAGAAAGTTAGAAACAAAAAGGTAGAACTTACTTTGTATGTGTTTGACGTTGTGTACCATCAAGAGTTGGTCCTGTCAGCCATGCTGGAGAAGGTGAAGCCTGTACTTGATACTAGCTACAAACCCTACGTCAGTGATGGCAACCAGGAGGATGACAAGGAGCCCAAGTTCTATCAAACCAAAGAGGGGCAGTTAGTGTTGAAGAAAGTTGCTACGTTTTACACCAAGGTGCCCATGCCTTGCAAGCCTGCCACCAATCAGGATCCTGTCTTGTCTGAACCCACAAAGCCCGCTCAGAAGCGTATTCCTGATATCAAACGCATCATCCTGCTTAAGCTAATGCATGAATAAGGCAATTACAAGGTGGCCACGGCCATTGTTGGGGTGGATCCCAAGTACGCTTCCATGACATTCAACAAGTTCATCAATACCAGCCGAGTCTTTGCCGCAGAGAAATCCTTGTGCGTGTCAACCATGCTCACCAAGGAGCAAAAATTGGCAATCCACCAGTGGATAACCTGGGATTGCCATTTTGAACTGGCAAATATACAGGCCATAGTCAAATCTACTTTTGGGGTTGAGGCCTCAATTTCCTTTTACTACCATCTGGCCAAGGGAATGCGCTTTTCCTGGAAAAATCTTGGGGGCTATCTTCCTATAATAGAAACAGCCCAACCAACATTGAGACCCAGAAAAACTACGCAGAGGTGTACACTGCCCTCAAAGACAAGGGGACAGTCAAATTTTACTATATTGACAAATTGGCATTTGCCTTGTCTATGCACAATGCATATGGCTATGTCCCCAAAGGCTCCAATGACAGGATGGCTTGGCCTGCTGCAGTCTGCGCCATAGCCTACTCAATGGTGGCTCTCCTTGGTCCAAAGGGGGTTGAGCTATACCAAATGATACTGGGCTCCCATAACAGCCGTACCTTCCTATCATTTCTCCAATAGGTCCAGGAGCACCTGAGGCACACAAGCCCTGGCTTCACCAATGTCATTGTGTTGGACAACGTTGGTCTCCACAAAGTGGCTGACATTCTCAAGGAATTCCCAATGATTGACACCAACAGCACAGTGGGTCCCCAGCAATTAGCCACAGAAAATTTGCGCCTTCTCTTCCTCCCTGCTTATTTGCCATTCCTAAATCCCATCAAGGAAGTCTTTGGGTGGCTCAAGCAATTCATCAAGCAAGGAACCCCAACTAGGACCAAGGACCTCTTTAATTTGCTGCAGGCCAGGATCCACACCCTCCAAGCCAAGACTATGGCCAAATTCTATGGCCAAACTGATTTGTTTATCCCCGCGTGCCTAGCCAAACAGCCAATCAATTAAAGGCTTAGTGTGTATAATTTTTTTATATTCTCTAATTTGCCATTCAAGATTTATTAATTATCATTTATTATTTAGATGTTTCCAAGCCCGCAATCACATTCAGTAGGACAATCAATAAAGGTTAGTAATTTATTTATTTATAATCATTTTTTATTGTGTTGTCTAAGGGTATCCCATACACTTAATACTGGATTACACAAATGTATTAATATCACTTTTGGCAAATAAATATAATAATAAAAAAAGTTAACTGTAGTGTGTACAAATCAGAAGTAGATTTTATTGAAATATATTATAATGCTTTTATTAAAATCTTCTCTGGGATATATTCTGCAAATTCCGTTTGCTAAAATAAGAAATAGAAAATTTTATTATAATAAAAATAATATGAATTGTAATGAAGTTTATTAGAAGAGAGAATTTATTACAAACACCTGTAGTGAGTTCTTCTGTATGTACCCACCCCGCAATAGAGGTGGCGCACAACCTCCACCGCCACACTGTGGACGGTGGATGCGCCCTTATTAAAAAACTCCTGTCTGCTGGTGAAGGGGAGTAGGGTTAGGTGCAAATAGAGGTGCAGCTTTTTGGGCGGGGCTGCAAACCCGTAGATACCAGCCAGGACCAGGGCGTCTTGTATCATGTGGTCCACCAAGTCATACCCAGGGAGGACCTTCTCCCGTCAAGTGCAAGCCAGGCCTTGTCAATTCCTAGAAGGACCCCGTCAAGATCATCCACGCTGGCGCTCATCCCAAAGAAGAAAAGATACCCAAGATAAACCACCAAGTGAAGCCTTTGCCAAGCAAAGGCTTCTGTAAACTCACATAATTTATTATAAACCGCACTGATTTTCTTATTATGCCTAGTCTTTGCAAAGGTAAGATCCATTGTCAAGGGGAGCCCTGTCTCATCTGCACTCCAGGCCATCCTGAAGTCCGCCAGAAGAATTTTTGTCTTATTTACGGCTGTTGCATCTGCAACAGTCAATTTTGACACCACGCGCCCAAAGTTCTCTAACAGGTAAGAGATAGTATGCTCCACCAGGACGCAGAAGCAAGCAGCCGCATGGGCCTGTCTATCTCCGGTACATTCTTGAATGGGAGCGTTGCCAGGACATCCCAAACAAGCTCAATGGAGTTTACACAGTAAACTCCATTGAGGTTAACAAGGTCCAGGCAGACCAGTTTGGCATCCTTGTAGGCAGTAACTGCCCACTTGGATTCCCCCTTGCCATGCGTCAGCCCAGCTAATGCCTCATGCAACATAGGAAAGGACCCGTGGATGCGGTCCTCCAGCTCCTGCAAGACAGGGGGGACAGATACAGCTGCTTGGCCACATGAGTGGCGTAGTTGGCGTAGAATGTGGCAGGGACAAAGGGGACCAGGACTTGGCAGACTTCACTGTCTATGTTCTCTAAAAAACAGGTAAGTATTTGCAAATTTTTATTAATTTTATTTTTTTATGTTACCTTCACGTGTTTCTTCCTTGCCAGCCGCTTCAGCAGGCTTGGCCTTTCTTTGCACAAGCAATTGCGCTGGCAATTCAGTATCCTCTGTTCTGGCATGCTTGCGGGTTTGAGATGTTCATGCATCTCCGGGTTGTCAACCCAGACAGACGGCACAGAAAAATTGTATGCCTTAAATTGCAGGCTCTTGACCACCGTCTTCAGGATGTTGAGAAGATGTTCAATGGTCTTCTCAGGTGTGTATGGCATTTTTGTCATTAGGGCCTTTGCAGACACCTTGTCAATTTTTCCCCAGTGAGGACATCAGACTTAACTTTGGCTTTGACCTTGCGGTTGATGTCTTTGATTTTGGCAATTTCTAATTCAAGATCCTTCAGAAGCTTTTCCAATTCTCTCATTGATTTTTTACTAACCTTTTCATATGTTTTTATAGCTTTTGCCCCAATAAATTCTGTATTATTTTGATACTGTTGCCTCTTTGTTTATTCCTTTTTGTTTTCCCATTTACTACATTATCTCATCTTTCTACCCATTTTGTATATGTTTTACGCTCATCTCAATATGTGTTGTTTGCTTTGTGTTGGCATTGTTTCCTTGATTACCATATTATTTTTGGCGCTTGACATAGCCCCTTGTGAAAATATTAACAACAATTTGGTGATCAGCTAAATTTGAGTTAGAAAGGTATAGCTTTAACTGTTTTTAGTTAAAGTTGTTAATGATCCAAATTCAAAACCTTAATGATAAACTTTAAGCCAATCAGGAGCCAAGTGATAAAGTGACTGTTGTGACATAAAGGGTCATTCAATAATTCTTTGATGAATGTGAACTAATTAATATGATTGGCTGGATGTTTTGCCATTGTACGCCATTGCTGCTATGGCAAGTTGTTGATGGACTAGTGCTAACCCAGCAGCTGATTGGGCACTAGTCCATCAACAACTTGCCACAGCGGCAATGGTGTACAATGGCAAAACATCCAGCCAATAATATTAATTAGTGCACATACATCAAAGAATTATTGAATGACCCTTTATATCACAACAATCACTTTATCACTTGTCTCCTGATTGGCTTAAAGTTTATCATTAAGGTTTTGAATTTGGATCATTAACAACTTTATCTAAAAACAGTTAACACTATAATGCTCTAATTTAAATTTAGCTGATCATCAAATTGTTGTTACTATTTTCACAAGGGGCTATGTCAAGCGCTAAAAATAATTGTGTTCAGGATCTAGATACACAACATAGTAAATATATGATTTTATATAAATAAGCTGAACATGAAGTATAAAACCAACTATAAACAAAGAGATCATGAACAATTGAAATTCAAAAAAAGATAATATAAATAGAAAATGTTTGGTGACAGGGGTTTATTGGGGCGGGGGAGAGTCATGCCTAGGAGGCAGAATAGTGCAGAAAGTAAGACGTAGAGGCGGTGCTGGCCTGGGGGGTCTGGGATTGGGTGGGTTGGGCTTGAGGGTTAGGGGTGTTGGTGGCAGGGGTGGAGGTAGGAGGATTGTGTGTGATAGCCACCATATAACTCTCATCGTATTCCTCATTAGACATTGGATGGATGGGCTGGTAGATGGCAGTGGCACAAGGTGGTAGGCACTTGTCCTTACGTGATTGGTTGCCCATGTTCACATGAAATCCATTTGTGCAAATAAGTCAGCCACCATCTGGCGGCCAAAGAGAAAATTGTGGTCAAGGACCCCAAGATAGAGGTTGTTGAAAGCCTGAGGGTGGCACTCCCGTAATGTGGATCCCATGTTGAAGAAGACAACATCAGCCAGATGGACGTCTGCATGGCCATCAGGATAGACTGAGGCCTGGTGCCTGCATTGCTGGATAACCTTGAGGGCGGTGGAGCTACCCTCCATCTGGTGGCTCAAGAAAACCTGGTATTTGGAATTTGAGCCATCCTAGGAGTCAAGTAATCCACTGAGGATGTGGCTGTATGAGTAGCCCTCAATAAAATCTGGGTTTGTCCAATAGTAGACAAAACCCTTGGCTGAAACAGCCAGAAATACACCAATGAACGTCCCCTTCTTGACCTTCTTCCTTTTTGAGTGGCGGCTCTTCCTTGCTCGCCAAAATCATCAAAAGCTATTGATAGCTTGTAATAGGAGATAAACATGACATCATCAGTTAGACTAGTCAGGCATTGGACCAGGGTTGATTCAATGGCAGTGTCATATGGGGAATCCTCAGTGCCATCCCATTGGTTGCTGGAAAAATTGGTAAGAACCTGTATGGAAGCCACCTTCCCATACATCCAGAGCTGCACCATGCGCTCAGACACCCAAATGTCATGGTGTGCAAGTTGCTTCTGGACCTGGGTCAATGGAAGCTTTGGATTCTGCTGGACAAGGTCAAGCATGATTGGGTATGTCTCAGATATTTGTGACTTGGGGGCCTTCTTGGGCTTCTTGGCTGTCCTGATCAGATTCCCCCTGTTCATCAGGTTGTTGAATTCCCGCATGACAGTAGCTTGGGTAAATTGCAACTGGGCGGCAATCTGTTCCCAGGACAGACCCTGTAGATTCAGTGCCACATTTTCCTGAAGAATTTGGGCAGTGATGATTTGTTGCTTGGGGCGCTGGGCCAGGGGAGCTAAAGCCTGATTGGCTGTAGGGGGCAGGTTGGCTGGTGGCAGGAAGTTGTTCTGAATCAAGGTTACCATCCTGATTGGTTGATTGGTGGAAGCTTGTGTGGGGGTGGGTACAGGAGCAGGGGCAGAGCTAAACACTATGTGACTACTGAACAAGTCAAAGTCATAGGGGTCAGTGGTCAGGTACAGGTCAGCCTCCTTGTTACCCACCTCAAAGGCTTGGGTGTAAACAGGTGCCTCCAAGTTCTGAGCCTTGCCTCCATTGAAGCTGGCTTGGCTGCTGCTGGCTTGGCTGCTTGTGTTGTTTAAGATGTTGCTATTGAAAACCATATTTAAAAAAACCTAGGATAAAATCACTAAAAGTAGAAATCTTAAAATTTAATGATTTATTTTTATTGTAATCTTGAGTCCATATTTGGAAGGTTCTCAAAACATTCCATACAAATCTGGAGCCATGAAAATGAATAAAATGCCTCTGTTCCTAAATTGGATAGCTGTTGATTGGCTATTAAATTGTTATTTTTCTATTTTAGTCTGCTCATGCTACACATCTTGTGTGAGTTCATTTCATTTTGTGCTTGTGTAATATTGCTTCTAGATTGCTCAAATTTTGTTTCATTTTAGTCCTTCTGTTGGTGCCTCATATGAATCCTGATTGGATTATAATATACTCCAGAACAGCATCCATCCATTTCACTTGTTGTGACAATTCATTTTGTTTGTGGTTTGAACTACACTGCTTGATGTTTGCTTTAATTTTGTATAATGGGTTAGTGAAATTTTGTTTTTGGTTTGACAGTTCATTTATTAACTGAAATTTTATAAATAATTGAATCCTGAATCTTGCGCAACTTGGATTTTGTTTAATCTGAAATCATTTTGTTTAAATCTGAAGTATTTTTGCTTGTCGCCATAGCTTTAAAAACTACTGTATTGACATTCCTCATAATTAATAAAATGTTGTACATTTGATGTGGTAACATATCTTTAGTTGCATGGATATTTTTCATTATTAAAAATAAAGTAAGGACCAACAAATGTAAATATTACATTAGAATATTGCAGCTAGACATTAACTCTTGATATTTAGATATTGTGTACATAACTCAATGCATTTTTTTTAATAAAATTAATTGAAAAAGGGAATTTTTTATTGTGATTTTATAATTGGACTGTGTCTATATTAGGAAGCCATTAGCGCTTATTAAAAATATTGATACAGAGTGCATTTTACAGCCTGCATATTTACCTATTGATAATGCTTATATAAAATTTAAGCCAGATTTTGTGAGTTAGTAATAATATAAAGGATCAATCAATCACTCTTTATGACCATTAATTGGCTGATTTTCTTTGCTTGACAATAGTGCATTTCCT
The DNA here is from genome assembly GCA_014839935.2 of Entomophthora muscae. Classification (NCBI taxonomy): domain Eukaryota; kingdom Fungi; phylum Entomophthoromycota; class Entomophthoromycetes; order Entomophthorales; family Entomophthoraceae; genus Entomophthora; species Entomophthora muscae. The sequence continues at coordinate 4,661 of QTSX02001751.1, read as the reverse complement.
GATAATTACACACTGGTATCCAATTGGTTGGTTTCACATCCATTCACACAGGTAATAGGATGTGAAACTAACCAATTAGATGCTAGCGCATAATTATCAGAAAATGCACAATTGTCACAGCAAAGAAAATCAGCCAATTAATGGTCATAAATAGTGATTGATTGATTCATTGTTTTATTACTAACTCACAAAATCTGGCTTAAATTTTTTTATAATCATTACCAATAGGTAAATATGCAGGCTTTAAAATGCACTCTGTATTAATATTTTTAATAAGTGTTAATGGCTCCCTAATATAGACACAGTCCAATTATAAAATCACAATAAAAATCCCACTTTTTAATTTATTTTATTAAACAAAATGCATTGAGTTATTTAAAAAATACAGAATTAACATGGCTAGAAATAAAAACCAGTATAGTTACCATTCAATAAAACATTTGTAATTCAATGTGAGATATCAATATAATACTAGTGTTTCAAATAAAATAAATGGTACACAATGGGAAATATAATCTACATGTACTAATACAAATGGCTGATTTAGTACAATTATGGTGTATTTTGTAGTATGTTAAGCTAGTTTTTGTATACTTGCAAGTTATTATTATTATTTGCAATAGTTGTCAACATAACATATTTATTATCTAGAATTTCTTGATTATGCATTGATGATAGTGATATGAAAACTTGTATTTAGGATGTAATTCACATAACATGTCTCTTATTTACAGCCTTGTTAATGAATTAGAGGCATCCCTCAAGAAGGTGGTTGACCTTGAAAAGAATAGTAGGGAAATAATAACAGAACAATTAGGAAATGAGGGCGCTGAATAATACAATCAAAGAAAGTTGCCCTAAGTAAATTAGGAACTATCATAGATCAAAATAAAAAGAAAAATTGCTTAATCTTCAGGGAACAATTTTATCAAGTTTATATTTTAAAGATGCAAGTTATAACTCATTTGAGTTCTGGCAAAGTGCCAGGGGAAATAATCAAAAGATCAAGCTTATTGAAGGAAATGTAATATCAAATAAAATAAACAGAAATGAAAGGAGTGCAGAGGAAACAATTCAAGTTGAAGGAAATGTAAATGTTCAAATGGAAACAGATAAAAATGAAGGAAAGAAAGCAAATTCAAGAAGCAGAAGCACTTCAAGAAAGAATGAAAATTTATCAAGTGAAAATCAAGAGGAAGCACAAGTTGCACAGAAAATAAGGAAGATCAAATCAAGGAAAATATATGAAGAGCAGCTAGCTCATGAAGTTTGCCAAAGGGGTGCCTATGGCTGAGGGGGCCACATGGGAAAGAATTAGTAAGTTCATTTGTTTTTTTTACTTAAATTTACTTTTAGTGACAACAAGGAATGGGGATGAGGTTATTGAGGTGGTGGCCTACACACTAAGGGGTGTGTATGGGGATTACCAATCATTGGTAGTCCCAGTAATTCAAATGAATCAAAATAAAATTCAAAGAAAAATACAAATTAATATGAATGAATGTTCAAAGAAAAAAGCAATGAACAGTGAGTATCAAGCTCCCAAAGGAAGCTCAACCTGGACAAGGGAAGCATATAAAATAGGAGAAAATATCCTTTTTAATCAAATGAATAAAATATCAATGAGTTTTAAAATGAATTTTGACAAATATATGTATGAAAGTGTTCAAAGATTTTGATTTTCAAATATGAATGAATATGAAAAGAATCTAAAGAAGATTGAATTTCAAGTAGGAAATGAATATCTCAAATCAGCAATTTTCAATGAATTCATCAAATCATTTTCAAATAAAGTTGGGGATGCAAACCTTGTGAACAAAATGAAGCCTTTAATTTTTTTTGTTTGCAGAAGCCTGGGGGCAGACACCACTGGAGCTCCCCAGGAAACAATTTTCAAATACTCAAACACTTCATATATCAACCAATACCCAGTAACATATATAAAATTCTGTTTATTTTCTGAACTTTATATAGTGCAGAGGTTGCATATTTCAGTATACCTTGGCATCCTCCTCCATTGCATTATGAAAACAAACATCAAGAAAGATGTCCCTCAACAACTCAATATTTGCTGCCTAGCTCTAGAAAAACAAAAGACTCCATGAGGTATAAGACCGTGGAGCATGTCCTCTACAATAGTTTTACATTAGCCTCAATGTTTGGTTATTAACTCCCTCCTGAAATACAATAACTAACTCCCTTATAACCCTACCTTTTATAAAATGCTTAACCAAAATTAGGGTGATGAGCACCACCCCACTTGCAATTGGCGCTTGCATAATCCATCACATACAGAAGAGTATGTGGTCTCAATTAATGGCTTTTGCAGAAGACAGCATTTTGGGGTAAAATTCCCCCAAATAACCCATCCCTTGCATTTTTTGCATTTTCATAATAAAAATTTCTTCTATTTTTATTTTTATTTTTTATTATAATAGTAATACATAGTTAGGTAGTATATTATAATACAGTAGTTATAATAAATCAAACACGTTTAATAGTAAAATATGATTTAGAAATTTGTTTATTTAGTTGATTGTCAAGTACAGTTTCATATATTACATAGTTAAACAACAAGAGCTCTATTTATCCAAATCAAACTGCCCTCTCCACTTATGTTTCAAACAATTGATTGTTTAGAACTTGAACTACTTTTTCCTTATAATATGATTTGATGAATATATTTGCTATGCTTAACCTGCAGCATATGTACTAATTAGTTTGATATACATGAAAATCATTGGTTTTTATGTTGTGTGGCTATAGTGGCACTAAATCAATAAGATCAGGTGATGACTCACAAGTTCCAATCTGTGGCTTTAAAAAAAGCCACTGTACTAAAATGGCTCACATTTATTCAAATAAAATTAATATATTTATTTGTTAGCTCTATAGTTAATACAATATTTGGTGCATTATAATAAAAATATGTGTCTCTTTATCCAATATAAATAATTTTTTTAACTAATGTACAAATTCTCATGTCTATAATACAATTCAACATGAAGTCATTATATATCAATAATATTTATCAAGTCCTAATAAAAACTAAATAAACAAACAAAAATAAAAAATAAAAATATATGAAACCCAGAGCGCCCATTTATCTGATTGGCTTGGAGGCAAGGGCTTTGGAAAGGAAGGATTCAGAGTCCTCAAAAAAAGCTGCCACCACATCAGGTGGCATTGTAAATTGACTGACCTCAAGAATTTTGAAAAGATCTTTGGTGTCCTGAGGGAGTACTTTCTTCAGCTTATTCTTGATCCAACCAAACACCTCCTTGATTGGATTCAGAAATGGAGAATATGGTGGGGGAAAGAGGAGTCTTATTGGACAATCAGCAAGCCAGTGACTGGAGATGTGGCTGTTTTTGTCAATGGGGGGAACTCAGACACAACCAGATCCACTTTGTAGAGCCCAACATTATCAAGCACAACAATGTTGGTTGTGTCTTGGTGATTAATCTGAAGGTACTCCAAAAGTGAAAAGTCAGCATTCACACTGTCTGCATGTCAACTGTCTACATGTTGATTGTCAAAATTAATTTTATACTCAGTTCAACTCATTAGAAAAGTCTAGATAAAGTTTCCCATCATGTAGCCTACTGGAAGTTGACACTTTTTTAACAAGCAAAAACCTGTTTCCTGAACATTTTACTTAATAAAATTAAGCTCCAAAATTCTTAACAGGTAATATGCTCATTTAGAATTCAAAAAATAAAATAAAAAATAATGCATGGCTATCTAAAATACAAGAAAACCCACTTCAAAAATAATTTACTATGAAATTAACTGTTTTCACCATAAAATTATTTTATTTGCCATATAAAAAGTTCTTGAATTATTTTTCAAAAAAAATATTGATAAGAATAAAATATGTTAAGCAAAGAAACTAAAGGTGAACACTTATTTTAAAAATAGTTGATATAATAGCAATCCAAAATTACATATACTTTAGTACTAAACACCTATTTAAGCTAGATAACGCAGGCTCTAGCATAAAAATCTTTTTATAAAAACTATGAATTCTTTCTACCATTTTAATTTTAATTATCTTGTTAAATAATAATATTAGTTTTTAAATTAAATTATATAATAAAATATCAGAAAGAACCAAACATGTTTATTTTAAACTAACTTGGAGGTTTGTTGCAAGAAAGTACATTGTCAATCTTGCTTATCTGCTCCCCAAGCTCAGATAGCTTATACTTATTATTGACAGCTGACTTAATCTGCTCATTATAAATGCTAGCCTTGCACTGTTTTCTCCTCTTTAGAGCCCTTACTTCCTAATCCTGAAGGGAGGAGTCATTCTTCCCCTGTTCAGCCTTAAGGTGCTAAAAAAAGGTGTTGTATCTGGGATTCACACCAAAGGAGGACTTAAGATGTTTATGCCAGTTTTCCAGACCCAATTTTGTCTTTATTTTATCTTTGAGAACAGCTTGATAGCAATTAGAACTTGTTTTTTCTGTTGGCTTACCCCTTTGGCTGACCACCTTGCGCCCCACCCATTGTGGCTCAAAGTAGTCAAAGAAGGGTTGGAACTCAGCTTCATGGCTCAAGGCATAAGGGTCCTTGTTGTAAAGCTAGTAGAAAAGGGTTTCTTATTTCTACAAACAGTTAGTCAGGGACCTAATTCTTATTACTATACCTATTGATGG
>QTSX02001750.1:0-61024 GCA_014839935.2 Entomophthora muscae | reverse complement strand
CACTATACTCACACATTGATCCATTAAGTTTGATGAACTAAAGGACAATAGTACTCTTGCTTTGGATGATAACTAGTCCAAATGATCAACTAAGTTGCACTCCAAGTTCATATTAACTAATGATCATCCAATCATTAGTTTAATAGTGGGCTAAGTGATAGAGGAATCTGGGCTGTAACTAGAGGATCCTGGCATTCTGTGACTCTCATTAATTCCTTCTCTCACTATATAACTCTCTTCTTGATTGATTAAATAAAGATCTAATTACATAAACTTATACTTATTATACAAATTAGGCTGAAGGATTTATCTTAGCTTAATCTTTAGTAACACATAAGGTTGTATTTGAGTTAAGTGTTAGTAGCTATCAACCACACAATAGCTGAAGTTACAACAACATTAATGATAAATTTTAAGTCAACCAGGAGCTATGTGATAAAATGATTGTTGTGATATAAAGGGTCATTAAATAATTCTTTGGTGTTTTTTGGATAATTAATCTGATTGGCTGGTTATGTTTCCTTTGTGTGACAATGATGCTGTGGCAAGTTGTTTGTGAACTAGTTCCAATCAGCTTCTGGTTAGCACTATTTCATCAATAACTTGCCACAGCAATAATGGCGCACAATGGCAAAACGCCCAGCCAATCATATTAATTAGCACACATGCACCAAAAAAATATTGAATAGCCCTTTATGTCACAACAATCACTTTATCACTCAGCTCCTGATTGGCTTAAAGTTTATCATTAAGTTTTAAATTTGGATCAGTAATAAATTTATCTAAAAACAGTTAACCTATAATTTTCTAATTCAAATTTAGCTGATCACCAAATTGTTGTTAATATTTTCACAGGGGGCTGTGTTTGGGTGCTAAAAATAATTTTGTTCTGGATCTAGATACACAGCATAGTAAGCATATAATTTTATAGAAATACACTAAACACAAAGAATAAAACCAATTATAAACAAAGAGAAAATGAATAATCAAAATTCAGAATAAAGATAAAATAAATAGAAAATGTTTGGCAACAGGGGGTTTATTAGGGGCAGGGAAGAGAGATGCCTAGTAGGCAGAATAGCGCAGGAAGGAAGATGCAGAGGCAGTGCTAGCCTGGAGGGTCTGGGATTGGATGAGTGGGGTGGGAAGGGGTAGTGATGGCAGGGGTAGGGGTAGGAGGATTGTGTGTGATGGCCTCCATATAACACTTGTTATATTCCTTATCCATCATTGCCTTGATTGGCTGATATGTAGCTGTGGCATGGGGTGGGAGGCGCTTATCCTTGCGTGATTGGTTGCCATGTTACCATGGAAGATAATTTGGGCAAACAAGTCAGCCACCTTCTGTTGACCAAAGAGAGAATTGTGGTCAAGGACCCCAAGATATAGGTTGTTGAAAGCCTGATAGCAATGCTCCCAGAGTGTATCTCTAATGTTAAAGAACACAACATTAGCCAGATGGATGTCAGCGTTGCCAGTGGGGTAGACTGAGGCCTGATGCCCACGCCCCTGGATTGCCTCAGGGGCAATGGAGCTACCCTCCATCTGGTGGCTCAAGAAAACCAAATGAGTGGAATTCAAGCTATCCCAGGAGTCAAGCAAGTAGCTGAGGATTTGGCTGTACTAGTAGCCATTGGTGAAATCAGGGTTTATCTGATAGTAGAAAAACCCCTTGGCCAAAACAGCCAGAAATGCACCAATGAATGTCCCCCTCTTGAGCTTCTTCCTTTTTGGATGGAGACTTTTCCTTGATCACCAAACTTATTAAAGGCAATGGACAGTTTTTAATAGGCAATGAACATGATGTCATTAGAAAAACTTGTCAGGCATTATACCAGGGTGGACCCAATGACGGGACTATATGGGGAATTCTTGCTACCATCCCATTGATTGCCACCAAAATATGTCAACACATGGACTGACACCACATTACTGTGCATCCAGAGCTGCACCATGCGCTCAGACACCCAAATTTCATGATGCGCAAGTTGCTTCCTGTCAGGAATCACTTCCCTGACCACAGTTATTCAATAGTTAAAGACCTAAACTAACTCCCAAATTTGGATGATATAAGTTACTGTAACTCAATTAATTGTCAATTAATTGTTTTTATGCCCCACAGCAATGCAGATGCAAGTAAAACCTGCAAAGAACTCAGTACTATAATGCATCTAAAATTATTCTGCATCATAATTCCTGCCACTGCATGTAAGGCATCACATCTGGGTTTCAAATCCATTAAGTCTGTAATCCCCATTCCACCCCCTAGTATAAGAACTCCCATCCTAATCCCAATTTAATTGTTTGATTAACATTTATTTCTAAAATAAAGCAATCTTGCCCTATTATTCACTTGCATTGTTTAGTAGTATCTCCTTATTCAGATGATTAGAATCACCTATTTGTGGTCTGTAATCACCATCTGGCTCTCTATGTTCCTGCCTTGTATCCTGTCTCAGGGCCCAGCTACCTTGTGCTTCCCTGGTCCTTGTCCAACCCCTACCCTACAGCTTGAAGAGCTATCTCCTGTTGTAGAGAGTAATGGACCCTTGTTTGATTTCCCAACTGTATTTTCTCTATAAAGAGAGTCCCTTATGCTTATGGACCTGGATCAGGGGAAGCTTGGGGTCTCGCTGTAGGAGGTCAAGCATAATTGGGTATGCCTCGGTGATTTGGGACTTGTGGGCCTTTTTTGGCTTCTTGGCTGTCCCAATCAGACCCCCCTTGTTCATCAGGTTGTTGAATTCTTGCATGACAGTAGATTTGTTAAATTTCAATTGGCTGGTAATTGGGTCCCAGGTTAGGCAACACTGGTTGAGTGCATCAATTTCCTTAGGATTTGAGTGGTGATGATTCAGCGCTTGGTGTGTTGGGCTGCAGGAGCTGAAGCCTGATTGGCTGAGGTGGAGCAGATTGGCTGGTGGAAGGCAGTTTTTCCAAACCAGGGTTACTAATCTGATTGATTGATTGATTGATTAGTTGGTTGGTTGGCGCCTTTAATAAGGTGGGGAAAGGGGACAGGGGCAGAGCTAGACACTAAGTGACTATTAAACAAGTCAAAGCCATAGGGATCAGGGGTCAAGTGCAGGTCAGCTTACTTTTTACCCGCCTCAAAGGATTGGGTGTAAACAGGTGCCTCCACGTTCTGAGCCTTGCCTCCATTGAAGCTGGCTTGGCTGCTACTGGCTTGGTTCTGGTGCTGCAAAAATGTTGCTAGTAAAAACCATTGTAAAAAAACTAGGATAAAATCACTAAAAGTATAGGAATAAAATTTTATGATTTATTTTTATTGTTATCACAAGTCCATATTTGGAAAGTTCTCAAAATCATTTTACACAAATCAGGAGCCATAAAAATAATAGAATGCCTCTGTTCCTAAATTAGATAGCTGTTGATTGGCTGTTAAATTGATAGTTTTTTATTTTAGGCTGCTCATATTACACATCTTGTTTGGCTTTATTTTGTTTTGTGTTTATGGAATATTGCTTCTAGATTGCTCAAATTTTGTTTCCTTTTAGCCCTTCTCTCAGTGCTTCATATGAATCCTGATTGGATTATAATATACTCCAGAACAGTATCCATCCATCTCACTTGCTTCATCAGTTCATTTTGTTTGTGGTTTAAACTACACCACTTGATGTTTGATATAGTTTCATATAATGTGTTAGTGAAATTTTTTTACTGTTTGACAGTTCATTTTTTAACTAAAAATATTTAAATTATTTGAATCCCAAATCTTGTACAACTTGGAATTTGTTTAAATCTGAAATCATTTTTTTAAATCTGAGGTATTTTTGTTTGTTGCCATAGCTTTTGAAACTACTGTATAGATAAACTGATTTTAATTTTAATTTATTTTTAATCAAAATGGAAGCTTCACAACAACAGAGTAACAATGCACCTGTTGTGTGCCATGTCAAAACAGCAGGCTTGACCCGCCAGCAAGGTTCTGAGTAAGCAGGTTTGTGACCTGCAATCTGATTATCCAGTCACTTGGAGCCAGACTAGGAAGTTGACTCAAATTCTAAATCCAACAACATGAATAATTGATGATCCCTTATGGTGGATACTTTGTTTTTGCGCTTGACTCATTACTAGGATCAAGCCACCCCTTCACCATCCTACTGTGTGATCTACACAATCATGTTCCTGTTATCCCTGAATCACATTAACTATATAATCACTACCTCTCAATAAAGAATATTATCTAGTTGCCAAATGTTTTCCCCTTGGAACTCTGCTAAAACAGCACAGTTATGACATTGGTAGCAGAAGTAGGTTTTCCATTCTACTTTACCCCCAAAATTCTGCCTGTTGCCTATAATTGTTGTGGCCAACAAATCCTTGATAGAATCATGTCTGTCCTCCTGGTAGACTGGACACTGTACGCACCTGGTGCCAAGATACCTGATGGGTTTGTTCTCTACCAGAACATGGTGATCCCACTCCCGCGTTCAATGCCCTGTCAGCACAGGGGCTCTTCCAGGCTGCCTCTGCTATGCCTCAAGCAACTGAAGAAAACACTATGCCAGCCTACGTAGCCCAGAGACTTTAAAGCATGGTCATTGAATCCTTTGCTGGGGCCAACAACAACAACGCCGCTGCATGGATCCAATTGGCCCAAAGCAAACTGGCCCAAATAGAATGCCTGCAACAATTCTTGATTGCAGAGATGTCCATCTGACTGACTCATGACGCTGGCACTTGGTGCAACAAGTGGCATGAAGAACACACAGAGAAGGATTGGGACACCTTCACACAAGACTTCTTGGCAAGATTTGTGCTAAAAGACACTGCATTTATGATTATATTCCAAGTAAAGAACCTAACCAAGACTGGTACCATGAAGGAGCTCACCTGCAACTACAAGGAACTCCAATTATGTTCCTCCTACAACATGTCCTTTGATACCCCAGCCACACACCTCATGTACTACAACACACTCAAGTTGCATTTAATGAGACACGTAAACCTGTACCAAGTGACCAATCTGCAAAGTCTGAATTGTGAGGCAGAGAAAGCAGAACAAATGTCCAACACCCTCCACAAGGTGCAAACTGGAAAGCAAGAGAGACCCAAAGACTCTCATCCAGCTGGGTGTTCCAATTGACCACCCCTGGGAACAGCGGTAGCAAAGAAAACCATAAACCTGCAAGTTCCAGTGGACACAGAAATGGGAACAACAGCCAATCAAACTGTACTCATTTCTGTGCCACTACTACACAAGACAACCAAGATGAGGGAAAAGCCTGGGGAGAGCACTAAGCAAGCAAAGCTCTCTCTGCACAACTCCCAACTTGCCCAATGATGAGTACCAACCTGAGGACGTGGACCAGTGTCCAATGATCCAAGTTCCTTCAGAGGACGCAATATTTTGCCCCATTGCCAGACACCCCAATAAACTGATGTCTTACTTTTTCTGCTTTTGCAGTTACACAGGCTTGGCACTCCTGGACTTGGGCACAGACCAAACCCTAGTCAACATCAGCTTTGTGGACAAGTTCAAGCTTTCCACTAATCCTTTGCAGATTAAAAAAGAGGTTTTAGATGATGAAAATCACATTGCTGTGACAAGGGAAATTGCCCTCTTTTATGTCATGATTGAGAACCTGCACTCCACCATCTAAGGCCCTGTCATTGACTTTTCAAAGTTTAACATTGTACTGGGTCTGGACTGATTGCAAAAGAACATCCCACACATAGACTGGATTACCTCAGTATTGATCATTAAGCGCAAAGGGGTCAACCACCAGATCTACCCTGACTTGGTGGACCAGCTCCTATGTGAGCATGTCTTTGTGTACATTAAAAAACACTTGATTAAAAGGAGAACCTCAAGGCAATCAACTGGGATCCCTATTAGTACAAGATCATACATTTCAAAGACCACTAGGATACCACTACTCCTCAAGATTGCAAAATTGTAGCCCGTCATCCAGAAATCTTTAAGGAGGCTCTACCTGGGTTGCCTCCAGAAAAGGATATCCAACACTCCATCCAACTTGAGGGAGCTATACCCAAGGTGCAACCCATCTATTGCCTGACCCCAAACAAAGATGACGCCCTATGTGCCTACCTCAAGGAGGCCCTGAAAAAGGACTTATTTTCCCCTCACAATCTTCTTTTGGGACTGCCATATCCTTTATGGTCAAAAAGGATGGTACCCTGTGCCTATTCATAGATTACTGAGCCCTAAATGAAGTTACCATCAAGAATTTTTACCTGCTGCCGCTCATTGACAACCTATTTGATGCCCTGGGCAGCGCCACAGTCTTCTTCAATATTGACCTAACTGCAGGCTACAACAGATCCGTATCAAGGAGGAAGATATCCCCAAAACAGCCTTCCTACTAAATACAGCTCCTACAAGTGAGTGATGCTCAACTTTGGCATGACAAACACCCTCTCCACCTTTGTAATCTTCATGAACAAAGTGTTTGCACCACACATAGGCAGACATGCCCTTGTGTACCTGGACAATATCATTGTCTACAGCCCCTTAGTAGAACAGCATCACAAGGACCTGGAAGAAGTCTTTGCTACCCTGGCACAACACAAACTGCTGGCCAAGCCCTCTAAATGCCAGTTCTTCCGGGAGCAACTACCCTTCTTGGGACACATAGTCTCAAAGGACGGCATCAAACCTGACAGTCAGAAGATATAAGCCATCTGCAAGATGCCACCTCCAAAGGACAATTCAGAACTCTACACATTCTTGGGAATGGTTGCCTATGTACAACAATTCATACCCAACTGTGGCGTCCTGACTGCACCCCTGTCTGCCATAACCGGCGCCAAATCTAAGTTTGTATGGACCCCCCAATGTGACCTTTGCTTCAGCTGTCTTAAGGAGAAGCTCACAACAGCACCCATTCTCCAATACCCCAAACGTGATGAAGAATATCAAATGAAGAGAGATGCCTCTGACGCATCCATTGAGGGAGTACTGTGAATCAAAGACAATAATGTACTTCCTGCCTGTAGCCTAAAAATCACAGAAACTAACAAAAGGCAAGTGCCAATACCCCATACACAATAAAGAATTGTTGGAAATTGTACACTGTCTAGTCAAATGGCATTTTTATCTAGAACAACAGGAATAATTCACAGATTAGATAACCACAAGTTGCTCATATATTTCAAACCCCAAGCAAATCTACCCGCCGTCAGGCCTTCTAGATGGAACTCCTGGAGATATTCAATATGCTTACACAGTACAATCCTGGTCCAGAACTTGCCATGGCGGACACATTCTTGCGCATGTACGTCAGAGCCACAAGAGGAGAGAACAGGCTCAACCCAGACTGGCCCCTCTTAGTACTTTGGACAAAGGAAGAAAGTTTTTTCCCCTGGCACCACAGACATAACAAAATAAATAGTCATTAAGAACAAGCACTTATTTTCAGACGTGTATGGAACCTTACATCAAAAAATGTCAGACAGAACCACCATCCCTTATGTCCCCACACATCAGCAAGTTGACACCATCTTATGTTACCATAGGGACTTAGGGCACACAAAAAGTTGCAACCTCTAAAAATTCATTAAACAAAAAGCATGGTGGCTAACCCTGTATCAAGATGTTCATGAAGTCTTGGACCAATGCAAAGTATGTGAGAAATTTTCAAAAAGCAAAACCCTGCCTAAGTCAGTACTACCTATCCGCACACAATTACCCTTCAAGGTGTGGACCCTAGACATTGTGGGCCCCATGCCAGGGAAACATAACAAGAAGAAGTAAATCATCACTGCAATAGACTTTGCCACAGGATGGCCAGTGACACAAGCAGTAAAAACACATACAGTCTACAATGTGCAACAATTCATAGGAAAAGAAATCATCAGCAAATTTGAAAAGCCAGAACTCCTGATAACCAACAGGGGCAAATAATTGACCTCTGAAGATACCAATATATGCCTCCCCAAGAATGGGGTCAAGCACATGGTGACAACACCTTATCATCCTCAGGCTAATGGATGTGTGGAACAGCTAAATGGCAGCCTCTTGCAAGCCTTGGCCAAGTTCACCGCCAGAAGACCTGAGGAATGGTACAAGCAGCTATCAACTGTATTAGTTGTATGCCGGACTTGTGTGAACAGATCTACAGGCAAAAGCCCCTTCAAGTTGTTATATGACACACAGTCCAATATCATCAAGCATTGTCAGGACCCAAGCTGAAATTACCAAGCAAGGTTCCACCCTGCTCAGATCCCCAGGTCATTGAGCCCAATAGCAATCAAACAGAAAGAGAAAACAATCATCTACAAAAGACATTTATCCCCATCCAAAACAGACACAAGGTTGGCAACAAAATTTGGGTCATGAGCATCAACAAAAGAAAACTACAACCAGAGAAAGTAGGCCTGCAATCATCTTAAAGGTAAACAACACTTACCTTGTGCAAGGACTTGGGAAATGTAAACAAGACAAGGTCCTCCACCATGATTGCCTGAGACCCTGCAAAGCAAGACAGAAACAATGTGAGACTGTCTTACCCGCCACAGAACAACAGTTAATCCAGTTTGGAGTTCAGGCTCCCAACAACCTCCCTGACGACCTGCCCCCAGAGGAGGCCAACCTTCAGTCAGGGGGGTGTCAAACAATAAGCTTGGCCCACCAGCAAGGTTCTGAGTAAGCAGGTTTGTGACCCACAATCCAATTATCCAGTCACTTGGAGCCAGACTAGGAAGTCAACATGAATTTCCAAATCCAACAACATGAACAATTGATGATCCCTTACGGTGGATACCTTATTTTGGCACTTGACTCATTACTAGGATCAAGCCACCCCCTTCACTATCCTACCGTGTGATCTACACAATCATGTTCCTGTTATCCATGACTCACATTAACTATATAATCACTATCTCTCAATAAAGAATATTATCTAGCTTCAAAATATTTTTCCACTTGTAACTCTGCTAAAACAGCACATTTATAACAGCCATGGTTGCTATCAGGAATGCTCTTTTAGAAATAGCTGACAACCCTACTTTCCTTGTTACAGAAGAGAAAAGTCTTCCCTTTTGGGGGTTAGTTGGGTCCCCTTAAAACAATGGGTTAGTTAGCAGTATCTGCTCTTCTTTACCTGTTGAATTAACCCCAAAACAGGTTCTGGAGTTGATTTTAATGTCAATGGTATTTGATCCCAGGTCTGATTTTGTCCCTGATCATATTTTTGTTAATAAAACAATTAGTAAATTGGTTCAGAGAGAATCAATACCTTTTGAGCTGTCTTCCAGTCAATCAGAAGTTACGGCAATCAAACTGTTAGAGTTATTTAAACACCCTGATGACAACCAGACCTGTTTTGACCTTGTTTTTGCTCTTCTTGACCCGTTGATCTCTGGTTCTGTTGCTGGTTCTTTTTCTCCTTCCCCAGTTCTATCTGGGGAATAGCTGGACTCCTCTATGCTGATCCTGTGAAAGACATAATTCTTTAAAACAATCAATGTTTGTTTTGTATTGCTGAGGTTAGTGTTTTGCTTCAGTAATACAAATAATCCTAGTTTAAGTTTTAATCTTCCCAGAATCTCCTATTTCCTCCCAAATTTCCCCAACTTCATCTCCAAGAGATTATGTCTCCTTTATTTTATCTCCAGATTATCTTTTAGCTTCCATTCTATATAATGCTGGTAACTTTTGATCTTCCACTTGTATAATCAATAAAGTCTACATTCACCCACTGTGAATTATTTTGCTTATTCTTTTACAACTTGACCTTAAGCCTTAAAATCCAAGACCATGAGTTTACCCAAGACTCCTCCTATGGATTCTCTTGGGTATAAATGGTTGTTTTGGATAATCTTGCTGCCGGCTGCAATGGCCAGCATTTTGATGGATTTGCACGCAGATTCAGGCACCTCTCCAGAAGCACAATTCCTTGAAAGCTCTGGGCACCAGGTTATACCAGGAGTATGGTATAATGCTACACCCTTATCTCATAATCCACCTCTCAGAGAGGAGACCAAGAACTATCAATCTGAATACATGATCCTCAATCCCCAAGTCTTCCTTCCTTTGGCTTCTGCCTTCCTCCTGTGTTACTTGGGGGCATACTTCTTTTTGGTACGTTTCAACCCGCTGTTGGGCAGATATCAAGTGTTTGGAGAATTATTCCATCTAGGAATGGTTTCCTTGCCTGTAGGATCCTTGGTAACCAGATTAAATTCTTCTGCCATCATTCATTACCTAGTAAGATTACTTCCTAGTGGGTGGGTGCCTGACAGTTGCCCCTGCGGGTTAAAGAACAGAGTTAGTGCAACATAAGTGTGTACTCAGAAAAGAGTTGGGAGAGGAGAGAATGATAGTGAAGTTGCACTGACACAACCAGTTCAAGTACATCAAGGTACAAGGGCACAAAGCATAAACCCCAGGATTCCAAAGCTGACCAGAAACTACACTAAGCTCACCACCATCAAAACAGTAAATAAAGTTGTCACTGAAAGGTTGTCCTTAGTGTACAACCCTGTATACTGCTGTGATGATGTTCCAGATACTATCATGGAGAAGGTGAAGCCTGTCCTTGATACCACGTACAATCCTTAAGTGAGTGATAGAAAAGGGCAAGATGACAACAAGGAACCACAATACTATCAAACAGCAAAAGGGCAGAAAGTGTTGAAAAAAGTTGCTGTGTTATGCAGCCAAGTGCCTATGTCCTTTTTTGTGGTTGAGCCTGCAGAGTCTGTGCCTGAATCCTGTTGGAACATCTACAATTACTCCCTCTTGGGGAATCAATTCCCCAAGTGACTTGCCAAATGATTCCCCGTCTAATCATTAAGTCAGTGGCACTACTATCATTTGACCATCTATTATGGGGATCAAACATTTCAAATCCTAAGTGGAACACAACTTGGACAATCCTTATGACTTACAAGAAAAAATCACTTGGATAAGCCCCACAACTACCATGACGTACATGGACATTATGTGGCTCCCCATGATACCATATATTATCCTATATTCATATTCAATAACTTATCATTCTTGCTGGAAATTGCACCATTAATGCTATTTCAATTTTGCTTTTGAATAATTATATGTGCAAATATTTGTTTGGTTTTGCTTTCAATTTTGGGAATTCCTCTCCTTCTGCAAATGGGTCTGGTTTAATATCCACCCATTCTGTAATATCATACCTGCCCTTGACTAATCCTGGTATGACCTCATCCCAATGTGACCCCTTCTGCCACTATGTCTACCTAATGAGTGATCATCAACCCTTGTCTATTATTTAAGTAGAATCATTTCTCCTAATAAAGACAAGTTTATCCACATTTGTGTTGGCTTTAATATTCTTCAAGCTTTTTCTTCTCCTTTTTGCCAAAAGGACTTTCACATCTTGTATTCCAGGAAATTAATGTATGTGCCCTTAATTTTTCCCTGAAGGCTAACCCAAGGCTAGCTTCAAACCTCAAATCTTTTGTTATAAAGATTTCCTGCTGTGTCCTCCTGGATGTCTTCCTGGGAGCCAAAAATGACAACTATCTTCTTTTTTCCCATTTATCTTGTTTATTATATTCCCAGAAGTATATAATTGACAGTGGTAGCACAGGTAGGTTATCCACATCTACACAACTTAAATGAAAAATTCCTCCCAAGAAAAGAATCCAGTATATGGTACTCCCCACAGGCTAGAGAGACTACAAAGAAGAACAGGACGTCCCTACTGGTTTTGTTGTCTTCAACAACTTCCTTGTCCCTACCAAACAGTATAACCTCCTCAAAACTTGTGGTACCCTGAACCTTCCTCCAACTTCAATCCTGCAGACAACTGAAATACCTTACATTATATTTCAGCGCCTACACTCAGCAGAGATTGGAAAGTTTGCAGGACTACATTAAGAGAACACCAACCTCTGGATCCAAAGTACACAAAACAAATTTACACAAGTGGGCTACCCCCACAGACTCTGGACCAGTGATATTGCCCTCTACGTCACAGGGTTGCCTCACACTTTATAAGTGAATATTTTGATCAACACTCTGATCACAGTGAAGACTGAGATAATTTCAAATCCGCCTTCCTTAAAAAGTTTGCCATAAAGGACTCTAACGTGGTGATCATGACAGAATTCAGAACCTTAAAAATGACAGGAACAATTAGGAGTACATTACAACATATAAAGATCTACATGAAAAATCTCCCAACACCATTGACTTTGTCAAAGCTGGACCACAATTGGACTTCTACCATGGCCTCCCCACACACATTAGATGTCAGTTGGACATGACACACTGCAAGAACCTTCAGGGTCTGTTCCTAGAAGGGAAACCTGCTGCACAAAAGTCTCACAACCTACATGTAACCAACAAACAAAAGGAAATTCAAACAGCAAAGAAGGATCCTTGACCTAACAAGCAGAACAACTAAGCCAATAACCCTCATCCTCAAAACATAAATTGCACTGCTCAAGTAAATCAAGCAATGCACTGATGACACCAACAAGGAGGGAAAAGCTCAGGGGAGTGATTAGGTGAGCCACTCTCCCCCAGTCTATAAGACTCATACAGGGACCAAGATGTGGGATCAATTACCATGATCCAAGTACCCTCCAGAAATCCTCTACTGTTTGATTCCTAAACCAGAAATAAACTCCTCACTTATTATTTCCGCTTTTGCAGATATCAGGGCATAGCACTATTTGACACTGGAGCAGACCAATCCTGTAAGAGAGGGGGGCTAGACTAACAAATTCTGGCTCCCATCCTGGTGGGACCAAACACCAGGATGCCATCCAGTGCAAGACTGGGATAGCCTCTCAAAGGGGCCTCCCAAAGAAAACCAGATGTGAAAGGGGAGGGAAGTATGCATCCAAAGCCATGACCATGGCTCCAGTAAGTAACCATAGAGATCAATCCCGAGTGAAAGGATCCTCTGTATTTGACTCAGGGATTTGGCACAAGGGTCAAGGATTGACCAAGTCAGAAGAAGGAGTTTCAGTAGTCACAGGTTTCAAAAGGTGGCAACAACTCTTCAAGATGAGAAGACAATCAAGAGAACAACCCATAGGATCCCAGTTTGAAGGGAATCTGGGTGATATGCTCAATTAAATTTGTAAAATGACTAGGAATAAACTCAGAAGATCAAGAAATCAAGGAAAGCTTGCTCCAAAAGACTGGGTTTGAGGACCAGAACAAGAGGGAAATGTGCACCAGTATCCACAAAGCCATCTTGTACCAAGGTGACAACATGATTTTGGTGGGTGCCCTTCTTATGCTAAGACTACTGGGCAGACAGACCAGGTGCACAAGTAAACAATAGGAAATGATCCAAATTAATATACTTGGAACTATTCCCAACAAAAAACAACAGGTGGGCAGGCAGACGGGCAGGCGGGCCAGAGAAAGCGGGAGGCAGGGACAACAGCAGGAGTTAGGATAAATACCTTTATTGTTAAACAAACTTTAAAATAAAAAAGATTTGCAAAGTCAGGAGTTTATTCAACAATTGGAATTGGTAAGCAAGGGACCTGACAGCCCATGCTTCCATTTTATGCAAAGGGGGGGTGATAGGACGGGAGGGGTTATGAAAGGGGCTATTGGAGTGCAATCTAAAGGGGAGCTTATTAAAGATTACTAGCCAATCTTATCTTGGTTTGAGACCCAGAAAATAGGGGCTGCCGGGCTGGATGTAAGACTCAGCCCCCTTTATTGGCTAGGAGCCTTCCAAGGACTCAGGGTGTGCATTTCCCCTAATGCCTTCCTCTGATGTCTCCACCGGAGAGCTCCAGAACCCAATTGTTTCAGGATGGGGCAACACCAGGACAACAAGCAATCCAACCAAATTAATGTCTCTTCCACAGTTGGAGGGGACTCCAAAGGGGAAATGAGAACTTTGGATGGGAAGGCTAACACAACGTGTTTGTCTACCGTGTGAGCCAAGTCCTCCAGGTTTTGGAGGGGTTTTGCCTGCACACAGGCCACCTTTTTTGATGGTCTGGGAAATACATCCCAATCTAGGGCCAAAGGTGGGCAAAAGAACTTTACAAATCTCTTTTCAATGAGAAATTTGCCAAACTCATGAAACTACCCACAGTCCAAAGTAATATCAAAATAGTTATCATGGCAGACAATAAGAGCACACCAGTCACCAAGGAAGCAAAAACTTTCTGCACCCAAATTGAAGACATGCAGACTACGCTTAGTGGACCAATCATATTAATCCTCAAGTATGATGTTATACTTGGCCTGGACTGGATGAGAAAAACCAAACCTCATATTGATTGGGATAGTGCTACCCTCACCATACAATGAGGCAAGGTGCACCACCATGTTTATCCAATTCATCTTGACACAATCACAAAGAATCCTGTATTTGTAAAGATTATGGAGACAGAAGAAGAAAAAAATCCTAGCAAAATCAACTGGAACACTTGCACATATGAGGTTATCCACTTTAAAATTACAGAAACCACACATGAAAGAGACCCAATCTGAGCACAGCTAGTCATTTGATTCCCTTCTGTTTTTTGAGAAACTTTACCAGGGCTAACACCCAATTGGGGCATATAGCACAAAATTGACCTCAATGAAAGTGTTCCAAAAGCACGCCCTATTTGACACTTTTTTATGAACCAAAACTTTATTGGGAAATGGTTGGGGGAAATGGGGGACGTCACAAGGACTTGCCCAACCAATTTGCGTACCGGTTACGTTGCCAAGTTAAAGTCTTGGGGGGACTCTGTTTGCCAAACTGACTGGATTCTTTTGCTAATAGCATTGTACTTAATGTACTGGAAGTTTGAAATGATTGCACATCTGGTCTCAAAATTCCCTGAAATGAGAGTCCCAAACTTGCTGATGCGCTCAAGGTGTCTTGCTATCTCAATTTTCCACTGCTAGAGCATTATACCCGTGTTGATTTGTATGTTTTCCAGGATCCAAGATTGGTGGGCTGAGTAGACTCTATTGAGAGTGCAGTGGTAATATAGAGCTTTTAGGTGGGCTGGTGTGGCGCCCATGGTGCAGGCAAAGAATAGGTCCTTACCTGGCTCCATATTTTGGAGCCTAGAGCCCATTAGTTCCCGCTATGCCAGTTTCCAAAACTCTGCTCTGGATTGGCACAGAAAGTATCTGTGATTGACCCCCGCAATTGGCTCAGGGCAGACATTGCATTCCCAATACCAGTAATTTTTGTTGCAGTGGGTGCTAGATTTGTAGGCGCAATTTAGGATGTGCCAACTCACAGATTGCATTTTGATTGGTGTGAATTTTGATTGCAGCCTATCAACTATCTCCTTGGGAGTGAGAACAGCTTGTATGTCTTCCAGCAACCAGTTGCTCACTATGCAAGGGAACTGGCTGTGGGTACCTGCTTAGTGACTTTGTTGTAATTATGTTTGAATATCTTTAAGCCCTTGAAAGTGATGGGTTTTAACGCGTTATCTATTTGTACTTGAAGTTTAGCTTTTCCCTCTTCTGTTTCCCTGTTGTTCATCATCTGAGCACAAATTCATTTGTTAGCCAGGCAGTATGGGCTATTATTTGGCACAGTAGCAACCTTCCATTCACCAAGGCGGAGGGCCCTCATGCTTCTCTTCCAGTATGGTTCTGTATGCTGTCAACTTACCATGCCCTGATAATTAGCAAGGTAACTTCCTAATGTTTAATTTTCTGTAGTAACTTGGCATAGGCTATCCAGCCAGTTCATTGATCTTGCTCTTGCTGGGCTTAATTTATGTGTGTCCATGCAGGCCAGGAATGATTTTCCCCACAGTTGTCTTGTGTTGTATGCAACTGGTAAGAGTCCAATTCCCCCTTCCTTCTCCATGTGTGTTATTAACTACAGTCTTATAGGTGCTGCAGTTGCCTTTTTCCAGAGGAATGCTCTGGTGATGGACTCCACTTTCTTTTCAAATTCTGTGGAGAATGGTAGGATGTCTGCCATGTACCAAATTTTTGAGTACACAAAGACGTTCAGAGCCTGTGCTTTTGCCGCCAGGTCTAGTCTCTTGTATTGCCACTTCCCAATTCTGTCCACTAGGTCATAGATCAGGGATTGTTCCATTGCGTCTTGGGCTATGTCACAGGAGGTGAACCATATGTCCAGGTGTCTGAACAGCAGGTTTGGGTCTATGGAGGTCATCCCTTCAGAGGGTGGGAAGCTAGGTAACCCAATTCTCACTGTAATTGTCTTATCAATGTTAGGCTTAGCATTCAATCCTTTTTGATATAGTTCCATCAGCTTTGAAAATGTTTCCACATCTTCACTATTGGCTATTCCACAGACAGTATTGTCTGCAAAGGCTGATGACTTCAGGGGTTCCTGACCCCGGTGAGCAATACCTTTTAATTTCACCTGACATGCCACTAGGATCAAGTTTGCCGCAAAGTTAAATAGGAGTGGGGACATGGGGTCTCCCTGACAGAGTCCTTGGCCTATTGCAAACTCCTCTGCTGTGCTGTTGTTGGCTATAACTTCCACTCTAAGGCTTTGGTAAAGAGTAGAGATCCAATTGCAAAACAGGGGGATGCCCACTGCTTCCAGTGAGAATCTAAGGTAGGTCCAGGAAACCCTGTCATATGCTTTTTCCATATCTAAAAACAGCAGGTATCCATCTGTCACTTCTCTCCTTTCCTGCACAATGTTTTGGACTTGTTCAATGTTATCCCATATTGACCTGCCTTGAACAAAACCATGTTGACATTGGTGCAGAGTGGCTTCTGCTACTGGCATCATTCTGTTTGAAAGTATGCGTGTAAGCAGTTTGTAGTCCGCTTTGGAGAGGCTGATAGACCTCCAGTTCTTCAGTTGTTGTGTGGCCCCCTTCTTCTTGAAGATTAAGCATATCTTAACCTTGTTTCCACTTGATAACTGTTGGCCTTCACTCAGGCACCAGTTGAAGAGTTGTGTCAATTCTGATGCCAGCGGTGCTTGAATGAGCCTATATACCTCCACCAGTAAGTTGTCAGGTCTATGAGCCTTCCCTTTGGGGGCCTCCTTGAGGGTAGCTCTAACTTATTTTAGTGTGATTGTCTTTACTTAGTCTGCCTGTGCTTCAGCGCTGCATGTTGCCAGAGAAAGGGCTGCTATTGCCCGGAGTTCTTCAGCTGCTATCATGTCCACTTGAGCTGGGGTGTATAGAGAGGTATAGAACAGTTCCACTTCCTTCCTAATCTCCTCCTCCTCAGTAGCCATAGTTCTGTTGTCCTTCTTCACCTCTGTCATAGCAGTGCGAGACCTTTGCCACTTCAGATGCTGGAGAGCCTTCTGTTAAGATGTCCCCATAGATCATTGGAATCTATACTTGGCATGTGTGCGTGTACAAGCGTCCTCTTTCCTCTGACCTTCTTTAACTTATTATTAGTTTTGTAGTACTCTTCAAACCACATCTTTTCTGACATCTTATGTCTATTGTCAATTATTTCTTTCATTTCTTTTTCTAATCTTAATTTTTCTTTAAATATTTTTTTTATATTTTTTACTTTCCTTTTTAATTACCTCTTTTATCTCCTCCCATCTCTGGGCTGGATTCATGTGTGGGCAAAGATACAGTACCTTGATGAGTTGTGTGAGTATAATGGAAAGTTGGAGCCTCTCTTCTGGGTACCTAAGTGTAATTGGCCTGATGCTCCACTCATGTGGCTGTGGTTTCTTCTTACAAATCACCACGTCCACCTGCATGTGGTCGCTTATTGGGGACACACTTGTGTTTGATCTTGATGTGTTCAGCCAGCAGCCCTGTGACTAGGATGAAGTCCAGCCTGGAGCCCTTTTTAACTCTCCTCTTGGTCCAAACTCCCATTGTGTGAGGGTGGCTGGGCCTTCTGCTTCATCATCAAGTGTGAAGACCAGTCCCTTCTCAGTCATGAAGGAGAGCATTCTGGTGCTTCTTGAGTGGATTTTGGTTCTGGTAGGGAATGTGTCTCTGAATGGGTCCGTCCAGGTGTTGAAATCCCCTATCACTACTGTGTATTTGGGGAGGACAAGTGAGTCAAGGACGTCCCACTGGTTGTTGCTTGTTGGGTTTGGCGGAAGGTATACACTCACTACCCTCAACTTGAGGTCAGTTCTGGTGTCTACCGCGTCCACCACAAGGATGTACTCATCTGAGAGCACTGCTATTAGGGAAATATCAAAGTGTGGGGAGAAGGCCACAACAGCCACATGTTTGCTCCAGAAGGACTTAAGTCCTATCTTTATTGCATATTGGTGGTTCTTGGGATCATAGTCTATGAGAGGGGGGATTGTGTTGTTGTTTATCTGGCATTCAGTGATAATAATTAGGTCCATATTAGTTTTCTTAAGGTGGTGGATCTTCTGCGCTCTGGTGTCCTAGTTGCACAAGCTCCTAGCATTAATAGTACCTAGTCTCATTATTCCTGGCTGCCTGACCCACAGGTATGAGGTTTCTTTGGTGTCTTGGTAGTCTTTGGTTTCTGGGTTTTGTTGTTGGGGTGGCTGGTGGGCTTACAATTGTGGGGGTTCCAGGTGCTCTCCCTTACTCCCTTGCCCTCCTTCTGGAATGATGCCATCTCTTCAGGTGTGAAGTCCTGTGAGGTGTTGTCTGGGAGGTTGGAGGGGCTAGTTTGGGAGGGCATTGGGGTTGGTTTTGAGCAACTCTGGGTGGGTATCAGGATTGGATTGCCTCTGGCCTTAGGCAGGCAACCCCTCTTCAGAACTTTGAGTGTCAGTTCAAAGGGTGCCAATGGAGGGGGAGCGGTATGTGTCTGGCTGGTCTTAGCATTCCCTTGTGAGGACCTGTTCAGTTTTGTTTGGCTTGGTCTGGCTCCCTTTGGGTCTAGGGGCTTTCTTAACGTTCATTTTACCTGTTGCCTTGATCCATTTGTGCTGCACAGGATGTTCTTGTACCTTTGGGGCCACCTCTTCCTCCATTGGCTCATCTTGTGGACTGTTGGGGTCCTGGAAGTTGTCCACTGTCCCTCTCTTGGTCTGAGCTGCTTTTTGGGCCCAGTCTCTCTTGTCTCTCTCCTTCAGCTGTCCCTGGAGAGCCTCCATGGCAAAGGAGTCCTTACCCAACACCAGGAACCACCATACCGCTCTTGGGCAAAGGAACTCCTTGCCGTTCACTCTGGACACTCCATCTTCTAGGTTATAATCCACGCTTCTGGGATGTACCCCCTTCTTGTGAAGGGATTGACCAAAGCTATGGCCAGGACAGTAACAGAACCTGCAGATCTGCCTCTTGTTCTTGGTTTTGACATAAATCACCTGGTTACCTGCCTTTAGCAAGCATATGAATCTTGGGATCTTGATGTTCTTGCGTGTAATTGAGGGTGCAATCTCTACCAGAGCGTGGATGACCGTAGGGCGGAGACACTTGGCCATATTAGCCATCTTCTCCTGGATATTGATCACCACCCTGTAGTATGACAGGCCTGTGGTGATTGCTGCATGGGTCCACTCCCTTGGCTTGGTAGTGGGGACGTCTGTAAAGGTGACCCATTTGGCCAACTGGTTGGCGTACCTGGTGCTTTCCACTTTGAGGGGTATTCCTTCATGGGATAATTCTGCACTCAGGGCTGCTTCTCTTTCACTATTGCTAGTAAAGCCCACGTCCATGTATCCATGTTCAGCCAACCACTTGTGTGCAAACTCCCTGTCAGGGAAGTGCTTGTCAAGGGTGATGAAGATCATAGCAAAGCATTCATCCATACTGCCTTTAGACAGATTATTGAAGTGAATCCTCATGGCGTTGAGGAGTGTCAAGCGTGGTAAGGATTGGAAGGGATTGCCTTGCATGAGCATTTTCCTTACTTTTTCCGTAAAGGGGAGGAAGCCATTGGGGTTCAGGGTTTGGTCTAGGCCCTTCTTCACCCTCTCACTGTAGGACATGTCCTTCTGGGTCTTCCCATTCTTAGGTGGTTTGGCCTCTGCCAGGGAGATCTTGAAAACTATGTTATCCACTGCCTCCTCCATGGTATACCCTTGCTCAGTAAAGCTCAGGATAACCTGGGGGTGATTTGTCTGCTTTTAAAGTTGCAAGCTAGATCAATGTCTATCTCCAGTTGCATCCAAAGCTTTGCTTCAAGGGCTCCAATCTCTTTCTTTGACCATTCCATGATCCCCTCTGGGCTCTTTGATGAGTGCATGTAGACATGGAAGGTCTTGTATGTGGACTTGTTTTTGTGAAGCCAGTTTGCTACTGTAAAAAAGTTCCATTTACATCCCACAAAGTAGGTTGCTTTGGCTGCATTGTCTCCCATTGCCGTCCATTGGGCTGCTTCCTCTGGGGATATCTTCATCTTGAAGAATTTGCCAGCTGTATAGGGGTCCAGTATTGCTGCCTTCTAGCAAGTAGCCAGCTTGGCAGAATTGCCTGTGTTAAGCCATTTGACTGCTTCCTCTGGGTATAGGACCACCTTGAGGATCATGGCGTCTCTGGGGGATATGCCATTGTCCATCTATTTGACCAGTGATTCAGGAGTGAATCCTGCCTCAATCCAGTTGGCTGCTTTGGTGACAGAGGACGTCTCCTGTCAGTTACCCCACTGTTCAAGGGAGATTGAGCGGTCCCCCAGGTTGCTATGGATGTGTGCCGTGATTCCCAGCAACTTCCATTTGTCTGCATCAGTGATGGTGAAGCCCTTGTTAAGCCAGTACTTCATGTCCGCAGGGTTCCACCCCTGGGCTCTCCACTCAGCTGCCGTCTCAGGAGACCATGTGGTGAATGGGCCCCACTTTGCTGCAATGTTGGGGTGCCACCCCTGGCTCTCATTCTGCAGGCCAGCTCAGGGGAGCATTGGCAGTATGACCAGTCCCTTGCTTCCTGGGCACCAAACCCTGCCTTGATCCAGGGTTGTGCTTCCGCTGGGCTGAACATAAGGACTGCCCAACCTTTAGCGTCACTGGGCATAACTCCAGCTCTGGCCCACCCAATGGCCCAATCAATATTTCAAAAGGTGCTAAAGTACTCTGATAGTCTTTCAGCTGCCATTGGGATGCTTTGGAGTTCCCCTGCCATAGTAGCTGTGATTTATGCTTGGTAGAACTCCACCGCTTCAAATACAGTGAACCCACTAGATCTCCAGAGCTTGACTTCAGCAAGGGGGATCTTGCTTTCTAGGGTATATTTGATTTCCACTGCGGGCATCTTGGTTTTGCGCCATTCCTCAGCCAGTTGGAGCTTCTTGACTCCGCCTTGGAAGAAGAGCTGGGGCCATTCCAGGATCATTTCTTCCCCCAGCCATTTAATGGCCAGGCCAGGTGAAAGACCAGTGTGTTTCCATGCCATTGCGGTGATAGGGTTGAATCCCAAGCTGTGACAACAAATTGTTTGACTTACAGTGAATCCCATTCTTGCCCAGGTGTTTGCCTCTTCCTTGCTCATGTTGTGCAGCTCAAGGAATTCCAGGTCCACTTGCAGAAAGGTGCTGTGGAGGTTGTCCTGTTTACAGCGGGGGCCTTGGCCTTCTCTTGGTGGGCTTGCAGATTGTCACTGCCCTTGGATCTTTTTCTGGCCCCGGTGGGGGGCCATCTACTCTATGACTTTTTTCACTTCCTGAGAAATTGTCAGTTTCCATTGGCTTGGGCTCAGGGCCATCTGCCTCTGATTGGCTATTCCTGACTGATGTTCCCAAGTGAATTTTGGATTCCTCTCCCTTGTCAGGAGGAGGGTTTGGAGCTTCAGGTTTGGCAGCAGAGGGCTCCCTATTGTTGGTATGGAAGTACGCCTGTCTTGTATCAGGGGAGATGCCCTGATCCACCTCTACGCAGTGGGCTTGGCCTGAGGCTTCAGGATGCAGTGGTCCCTGAGATAGCATGGTTGTCTTTAATAAAAACCTACTTTAAACTTCTGTTTTTTAAAATCAAAAAACTATCTCAAAAAACTGATTTTAATGAGAGAGAAGTATCACACCCTATTTGCCACCTAACTCCATAAGAAGAAGACGCCCTAAAAGCATATTTTTACAAACCACTTAAAAATGGACTCATAAGACCCTCTAAATTACCTTTTGGTGCTGCTGTCTTCTTTGTAGCAAAGAAAGATTTAGGATTGCACCTAGTCACAGACTACAGGGCTCTCAAAAAGGTCACAATTAAGAACAGTTATCCCCTGCCCCTGATTGATGACCTTTTTGACACCCTGGGGGGTCCCAAGTCTTCACAAAAATCAAATTGATGGCAGGTTATCATCAAATTTGTGTGAAATCAGAAGATATACCAAAAACAGCCTTCAAAACAAAGTATGGTTCTTTTGAGCGTGTGGTCCTTAACTTTTTCATGAAAAACACTCCAAGCACCTTTGAAACCTTTATGAATGAAGTCTTCAAGTAAAACATTGGAAAAAGAGCAATTATTTACCTAGACAACATAATCATATACAGTCCAACTGTAGAGCAACACTGGAAAGACGTCTGCTTAGTCCTCTGCACCCTCAAAGAAAACCAAATTATAGAATAACCCTCCAAAAGCCTGTTCTTCTGCAAGCAATTACCATTCCTAGGGCACATTATCAGTAAGGACGGAATAAAACCAGACCCAGAAAAGATACATGCTATAACCAACATGCCACCACTGTGGAATAAGAGTGAACTTTTTACATTCCTAGGCATGGTAGCCTATGTCAGAAGATTCCTCCCTGACTGGGGTGCCTTGACTTCCCCCTTATCTGCAACACATGCAAAACAGCCAAATTTTTATGTACACCGCTACTGTAAATTCAGAACCTGAACATAAAAATATAGGATTGTCAAATCCTTGGTCCAAATTTTGAATCAAGTTTGCGGGCAACTCAGCTGAGTGAAAAATAAAATATTTAATAAAAGCAACCATTTAATTTGACTTTTTTGGTATATGTAAATTGGCAAATTTTGAATCTCTTGAGCAGATAACTCAACTAACAAAAGACAAAACTCAGCAAACAAATGTGGGATACATGAATCAGAAATGCAGGATTCTAATGTACAATATGAGATTTCCTGTATTTCAAACGGATCATAGAGATCATGTAAAAATTAACAAATCTGAAATTGCGGGATTGTCAAATCCAAGAACCAAGTTTCAAATCATAATTGCGAGGAATTTGAAATAAACATAATTTATGGGCATCTCAAAAAGGATGCTAAGTAATCTAGAGTGGATTTGTGCTAATTCTTTTAGGAATCATAGGCATTCTCAAAAATCACTCTATTCCAATTTAGGATGGCTAAAATTTAGATCCCACTATTCACCAACTTAACATACTTAACAATAAAATTGACTAAAATATACACATCTCTTTTTTAGCTTAAAATTTTTCAATAAAAATTTATTATGTCTTCTTTCAACAACAACCAAGTCAACAAGCTGTTCCCTGTCCTTGATGAAATTATGCAGGGCTACGCTGGGTCTCTTGATGGTGAAGCCTCTGTCTATGGCCACTCCTAACCCGCAGGCCCCTCTGCAAGCGCCACCCAGGAGTCTGTTCTTTCCCCTGCAACTTCCAGCATGGCCCTGTTTGCCCACCATGCACAGGCAGCTCCCAACCCAAATACCTTATCAGCAATGGCATTTGGAACCAGCCATTTTAGCCATGGGGGCACCCAGAGAGCTCAGGACCCCAAAACAGTCAATCAGATGGCATTGAACAGTTCCTGTGATGAACACATCCCTCCCCCAGCCAATCGTCCTGTGAGACGCAGAAGAAAATTGATCACTCCGGACATTGTTCTCAAAAAAGTTGAAAAGCAAAGGAAACTTATGTCCCTTGGGGAAATTTTGGCCGCAATAAGGTTTGCAAAGTCCACTGTGGCTGCAACCCTGTGAGCCCACATCAACTGTGGCCCCCTACCAAGAAGACCCTAACTTGTTCCTGTACTTTGAGCAAAGGTGACACAGCCCATCCCCTTATGATAACCATTATGGAACATGACCTTTGGATGCTCCTGGTCTAGATACGTCTCCAGTTGGGACTCCACAGCATCTTCACCAACAAAAGAATGGTGAATTTATGGATGCACAGAGTTGTGGTTGCTGCTAGAATCTTGTCCAATCAAGTTCTCAGTGGCCCCATTTTGGTGAACACTGACCCCTACAATTCAACTATTATTAATTTTATCAAAGGAAGTGCAATGAGGGTCTGTAACAACGTCATTTACTCTATTGTATGCTAAGATATCTGCAAGTATATAAGACTATGGAGAAAAGTGTATCCAATCTGATGTGTACAAGCGCAGCCCAATCTTGTATTGTTTTTTTGGGGTTTTATTGGCATTTTCCCCCACTGGACATCAATTATTACTTGGCAATATTGAACACCACAGATAAGTATGCCTACCAGACAGAGCTCAAGGCTATGCTGGAGAAGTGGGCCACACAAAACAATGTGCACACAGTTGTACTGAGTATGGAGATGGAGCAGCAGGAATAGGCAACCCAAGAAATCAGGGCTGTGGGGCATACTTGTTGGTCCTACCCTATCAACTACGCTGACATACATCTTGCAGATGTATGTCTCTACAATTTTGGTTCTGCCCTCAGGCGCTTGAAGCCTGCCACCTACAACAAACTATGCACCCAGATTGATAAGGGGTATGAGCTTTTCTTTCTGCGTCTGTCCAGGACTTATTTGATCTCATCATCTTCTATGCAAGTGATAGTGATAAGTCCAGAAAGAACCCCCATCTCCCCCACGCCAGTCCATCTGTTTTGTCAAGCCAGTATATGTGATGAAAGAAGAATTTGAGCAATTGAAGCAAAGCTCTTGCTACCCCTTCCCAGTCAACAAACCCTGCCTCCCCAACCTCCCCATCAAGCCACCTGCCTTCCAACCTTGACACTCAAACCACCACCCGTTCCCTCACCACTATCTCTGATGCCGCCCCTCTCACAGGCGCAGATGAAGGCAATGTTCATTCTGCCTAATCCCTACCCTTCTTGTCCTTTGATTAGTAAATAAATCTTTTCTTTGTGACAACTTATTAAAATTAATATCTCTCTTTCAATTCATAATTAATAATACTTTCTTTTTATATTATCAACATTTCCCATAATTAATACAATGCTGTACATTTTACAAATAGCTTAAAATTATGAGCATACATATTTTTCATCATCATTAATAAATTAAAGACAAACGTAAATATTGCATTGAAATATTGCAATTAGACGTCAACTCTTGATATTTTGATATTATGTGCATAACTCAATGTGTTTTGTTTAATAAATGTCACTGTAAACTAGGCCTTTTCCATTGTATTTTATCTAAATGGACTGTGTTTATATTAGAGAGCCATTAACGCTTAGTACAAATATTGATACATAGTGCATTTTACAGCCTGTATATTTACCTATTGATAATAATTTTATAGACTTTTTAGTTGGATTTCGCAAGGTAATAATAATGTAATGTGTTAATAGAATACTGTTTATTGTCATTAATTGGCTGATTTTCTTTGCTGTGGTAATTGTGCATTTTCTGATATTTCTGCACTAGTATCCAATTGGTTAGTTTCATATCCAATTGCACAGGCAATAGGAAAACAAGCCGCCATCCCAACCACATCCAGTCTTGGGGTGGCGGCTTGTTTTCCTATTGCCTGTGTGATTGGATGTGAAGCCAACCAATTGGATACTAGTGCAGAAATATCAGAAAATGCACAATCACCACAGCAAAGAAAATCAGCCAATTTATGACAGTAAACTGTAATTTATTAGCACATTACATTATTATTACCTTGTAAAATCTGACTGAAAAGTTTACAGAATTATTATCAATAGGTAAAGATACAGGCTGTAAAATGCACTATGTATCAATATTTGTACTAAGTGTTAATGGCTCTCTAATATAAACACAGTCCATTTAGATAAAATACAATGGAAAAGGCCTAGTTTACAGTGACATTTATTAAACAAAACACATTGAGTCATGCACATAATATCAAAATATCAAGAGTTGACGTCTAATTGCAATATTTTAATGCAATATTTACGTTTTTGTTTTTAATTTATTAATGATGATGAAAAATATGTGTGCTCATTTAAGCTATTTGTAAAATGTACAACATTGTATTAATTACAGGAAATGTTGATAATATAAAAAGAAAGTATTATTAATTATGAATTGAAAGAGAGATATCAATTTTAATAAGTTGTCACAAAAAAAAGATTTATTTACTAATCAAAGGACAAGTAGGGAAGGGAATGGGCGGAATGGATGTTGCCTTCATCTGCGCCGGTGAGAGGGGCGGCATCAGAGATAGTGGGGAGGGAATGGGTGGTGATTTGGGGAGTCAGGGTTGGAAGGCAGGTGGCTTGATGGGGGGTTGGGGAGGCAGGGTTTGTTGACTGGGAAGGGGAAGCAAGAGCTGATTGCTTCAATTGCTCAAATTCTTCTTCCATCACATATACTGGCTTGACAAAACAGATGGACTGGCGTGGGGGGAGACGGGGGTCTCTCTGAACTTATCACTATCACTTGCATAGAAGATGATCAGATCAAATAAGTCCTGGATGGATGTGGAAGAGAAAAGCTCATACCACTTATCAATTTTGGTGCATAGTTTGTTGTAGGTGGCAGGCTTCAAGCGCCTGAGGGAAAAACCAAAATTGTAGAGATATACATCTGCAAGATGTAAATGGCGTACTGTAAATTCAGAACCTGAACGTAAAAATGCAGGATTGTCAAATCCTTGGTTCAAATTTTGAATCACTTTTGTGGGATTGCCTTTTTTAATTAGACTAATTTTTTGAGTATTTATTTGAATTTTTAAAAATGCAGGAACTCATAGACACTTTGTAAAGTTCAAGTCAAGCTGCATATTTCCTATGGATAAAATGAATTAACTGGAATCAGATTTGAAGCGTTCAAATCTATTAACCATTTTTATTAAGTTTACTATGTTTTTTGAAATTGTGAGATTGTCAAATCCAAGAACCAAATTTCAAATCACTTTTGAATGTCACTAGTAAACTTAGATATTAATTGCAGAAACTGAAAATTAAATTGAATGTACAGTAAGTACACTAGGAAACACCAACCAAAATTAAGAAGCTCCACCACAACTAAAATCAAACTAAAAATTCAATCTCAATAATCATAATTAGACAAAAAAGTGATTAAACTTTAAAATCATTCAAATACGGAAAGTATACAATATTATTCACTTCAAATCACGGATATAGAAATTCTGTTACTATTCAAGGCTAACTCAAGAGAAAATAACTACTCACAACTATACCAATAAATCCAAATAAATACATATTTAATCTAATATATATTATTTTATTTTTATGGACCGTCAATTGCATTCCCAACCCGCTCCTGCACCAGCCTGTGGGGCAGCCTGTCCACAAGGGCTTCCCAGAGGGTCCAAGAACAGACCCAGAACCCAACTTGAAGGGATTCATGCCAATACACAGACCTCCCAAGGTGTCATTGCCAGCCAACCACCTCCTGCGTCCCAGGCCCAATCAACCAGCTTGAATCCCAGGCAGAAGCTACTCTCAAGGCCTGCTACCAAAGTCTCCTACACCAGGATCACTGGGAACACTGAGGTTACTTACACCTTCACTGTGTACCTAGTTGTCAACCAGCCCCGCACTCTTGACCCAAGAGTTGCTATCCTGCCCCTGCGTCTTTGAAACGTCCTATGGGCCATTGGCAGCCACTGTTGAGCCATCTGTGCCTGTGTCTTATGCCACCATTGACAGTGCCAGCGCAACCAAGCGTGATCCCACCTTCTACACAAAGGTCCCCATCCTCTGTGTTGAGCCTGATAGCCAGGATGCTGTGGTACCTGTCAAGGGCCGGCGTTGGTTGACAGATAGTGAGTGTGAAGCTCTCCTCAACTGCTTAAACAAGGGAATAGTGGTTTGGGATATTGTGTCCCAATTTGATGTCGCGGCCAGGTACATTGTCAACATCAACACCAAGTATGTCAATACTGGGCAAATTGCCAAATCCACCAAGGCAAAAAGACAGCCAAAACTCCTTCAGCCCGTACACATTGACGCAATCAAGTAGTGGGTAGCCAGGGATTGCCACCTGGACACGCTTGCTGTCCAATCAATGCTTGCCACAGAGTTTGGGCTTTCTTTTTTTAAAACCCTTGTCTACAAAACAATGGTTGATTTTGGCTTCTCTTGGAAGGTGCTCAGAGTTTCTCCGTACAACAGAAACAGTGAAAAGACCATTGAGGATTGACACATTTATGCTGAGACATATCTAGCACTAAAGGAGACTGGTAATGTCCAGTTCTTCTATATCAGCAAATTTTTGTTTTCTTCCTCACTCAGGTCCAGGCATGTGTGGGTCAATAAGGGGTCCAAGGACGGCGTAGCCCATTGTGCAGCTGTCCTTTCCCAGACCTATTCAATGGTTGTTCTTCTGGGTCCCTGTGGCTTAGATAAATACCAGATAATTAAAGGCTCCCATAACAGCAGGACCTTTCTTGATTTTCTCTGAGCTGTCAAGGAGTACCTTTGGATAAATTATAGCGGCACATTCAACGTTGTTGTGCTTGATAATGTTGGGCTCCACAAAGTGGATCTGGTTGTGTCTTAATTTCTGCACATTGATAAAAATAGCCATTCTGCTAGCCACTGCCTTGCAGACTGCCCAATGAGACTCCTCTTCCTCCCCCTCATATTCCCCATTCCTGAATCCAATTGAGGAGGTGTTTGGTTGGATAAAAAATAAGGTGAAACAGGGCCTTCCTCAGGACACTGAGGACCTATTCAATATTCTTAAGATCAGCCAATTTACAATGCCACCCAATGTGGTGGCAGCTTTCTAAGAGCACTCGGAATCATTCCTCCCAAAAGCCCTGGCCTCCAAGCCAATCAGATAAATGGGCGCCCTGGGTTTCATTTAGTTTTAATTTTATTTAGTTTGTTTTTACTAGGACTCAAAAATCATTATTTAGATATAATAATGTGATGTTTGATTGTATTATAGACATATAAGAATACGTAGAAAAGGTAAGTAAAATTAACTATACTAGGTATGAAGAATATATTTTTATTATAATGCATTGAATATTATATTGACTTTTGCGCTAACAAATGAATAAATTAAAAAAAAGATAGAAATAAATTAATTTATTTATATAATTGTGAACTGTTGATGGTACTTTGGCTTTTCTAAGCCACAAATTGGACCTTGTATATCATCATATGATCCTTGTTATTTCAGCACCACTATAGCCACATAACACGGCAACCAATGATTTTTATGCATTCCTTACTAATTTGTACTTAGGACACAGGTCAAGTATATCAAATATGTTTATCAAATCATATTACAAGGGAAAAGTAATTTGAGTTGTAAACAATCATTTGTTTAGAACAATAGTGGAGAAGGCCGCATGATGTGGATAAATTCAATTCTCCATGTTTATCTTTTTGATAAATGGACCCGTACTTGACAAGATAATAAATAATAAATAAAAACATTTTTAACTTATTTTTAAATATTTGACATGGTCGCAACTTTAACTATTGTCTTGTAATATATTTATATATATTACTATTATAATTTACCTATTAAAATTTAAAATATAAAATATAAAATAAAAGTATAATTACAAATCTTAAAAGTTTAATATTAAAGGTTAAATATTTGAAATATACCAATTTTTATTTAATTGTGATTTATTCAATATTAAAATATTTGATATAAAAATATTTAATATTAAAATATTCACTGTTAAAAAAGTTAAAATTAAAATATTTAATAGTAAATATTTAATATCAAAATAATTAATATTAAAATATTTAATAGTAAAAATTTTAATATTATAATATTAATATTAAATGTTTACTATTAAATATTTCAATATTAATTATTTTAACAGTGATATATTTTAATATTAAATATTTTACAATTTAAATTTTACCAGTAAAATTTTAAAATAGTGAAGTATTTAGTATTAAAATTTTAATATTTAAAAATAAATAAAAACAAAATAAAAAAGTTTAAGTTGCAAGGGAAAATTATTTATTAGGGGAATGTGAATTGCAAGGGGAATGTGATTATTCTGGGGAATTATACCCTGAAATTAAATTTTCAGCTAATGCATCTAATTGGGACCACATACTCTTCTGTATGTGGTGGATGACTCTGGCGCCAATTGCTAGAGGTGTGGCGCTCAGCACCCCAGTGGTGGCCAAATGTCTTATAAAAGGCAAACAGTGAGGGAATCAACTAGCAGGTTTTTTTCAGGGGGCACATAGTACCCGTATAGTGTTGCTATTGCAAATGAGTCATATAGGACGTGCCCAACTGTCCTGTATCCCTGTGGTGTCTTCTGTTGGTTGAGGGCTACGCAGCATATATCAATCTGTATAGGTACATCTTCTATTTTTTACATTGGCTTTCAATATGCAGTGAAGAAGGATTCCCAGGTACACTGCAACGTGGATTCTTTGCAAGGTATACTTCTCTGAGAACATTCATAATTTTTGAAAGTTTGTACTAACCTATTGATATAGGATGTTTGTCTGAATTTGAAGAGGGTACTGGGGGGCTCGACATGAATCTTCCCCCCAGGCCTCTGCAAATGAAATAAACAAAGGTTTAAATTATTCACAAGGACTGCATCCCCAACTTTATTTGATAGAGACTTAAAAATTTCATTGAAAAATTGCTGATTTAAGATATTCATTTCCTATTTGAAAATTGGTTTTTATTAAAAAAATTTCATATTTGTTGATATTTGTGAAGGGAAACCTTTGAACGCTTTGATATATGTATTCATTGAAGTTCAGTTTTATATCCCCGCAATTTCATTCATTTCTTTGATTTCAATTGTTGATCCTAGTTCATAGGCTTCCCTTATCCATGGCAAGCACCCCGCGGGTGGTTGATATTCCCTATCTTGAGCTTCACTATTAAAAAATTATTCATATTCTGTTGAATTATTTTATTTATTTGGTTTTTATTTATTTGTTTTATAGGGGCCACCAGTGACTGGTAACCCACATAAACCCAACTTGGCGTAAAAGCTGCCACTTCCGCAACCTCATCCCCATCCCGGGTGATGACTAAAATAAATATAAGTAAAATATAAAAATACTAACTGATTGTTTCCCCTGTGGCCCCCTCAACCACAGGCGCCATATTGGCAAACTTTATGAGCGTTGGATGCTCTTCATTAATTTTCTTAGGCTTAATTTTCCTTATTCTTCTTGCAACTTGTGCTTCCTCTTGATTTTCATTTGATAAAGCTTCTGTATTTCTTGAAGCACTTCTGCTTCTTGTTTGCATTTCATTTTAATTTGTTTTCATTTGATTGTTTTCCTCTTCATTGGTGTTGATTTCCTTTTAAATTTCTGTTCTTTCTATTAGTTTGATCTTCTCATTGTTTTCTTTGGCCCCCTGCCAGAACTCCCACAAATTGTAGGCCGCTGTCAAAACTGCAGGCTCAACCCGCCAGCAAGGTTCCAACCAAGCGGGTTTGTGACCCGCAATCCAATTACCCGGCCACTCAAAGCCAGACCCGGAAGTCAACTTGGATTACCAAATCAATCAACATGAACAAATGATGATCCATCACGGTGGATACCTCGATTTGGCGCTTGACTCATTAGCAGGATCAAGCCACCCCCTCTTCCATCCAGCCGTGTGATCACCAATCATGTTCCTTCTATCCATTGATTCACAATAGCTATATAATCACTATCTCACAATAAAGATTATTATCAATCCTCTAAATATTTTTCCCCTTGTAACTCTGCTAAAACAGCACAGTTACAACATTGGTAGCACAGGTAGGTTCTCCATCCTACCTTATCTTGAAAAATTCCGCCTGTTGCCTGCACACGCCGCGGCCAACAAATCCTTGACAGAATTATGTCTGGCCTCCCGCCTGACTGGACTCCGTATACTCCTGGTACCGCAATACCTGATGGTTTTGTCCTCTACCAAAACACGGTGATCCCGCTACCCGCCTTCAACGCCATGTCTGCACAAGGTTTCTTTCAGGCACCTTCCTTGATGCCGCAACCAGCTGACAAAACCACCATGCCCGCCTATGTAGCACAAAGACTTTGCAGCGCCGCCTTGGAACCCTTTGCAGGGGCCAACAACAACAATGCTGCTGCATGGATTCAGTCCGCCCAAAGCAAGTTGGCTCAGATGGAGTGCCCACAGCGTTTTTGGATTGCGGAGATTTCCATTTGTCTGACCCATGACGCTGGCACTTGGTGCAACAAGTGGCACAAAGAGCACACTGACAAGAACTGGGACACTTTCAAACAGGACTTCTTGGCAAGATTTGTGCTTAAGGATACAGCACTCATGATCATACGCCAAGTAAAGAACCTAACCCAGACAGGCACTGTTAAAGAACTCACCCGCGCCTACAAGGAACTCCGTCTCTGCGCCCCATCTGACATGGCCTTTGACACTCCAGCAACACACCTCATGTACTACAACGCTCTCAAGTTGCACGTAATGAGACATGTGAACCTGGACCAAGTTACCAACCTACAAAGCCTGTACCGTGAAGCAGAAAAAGCGGAACAAACCTCCAACGCTCTGCACAAGGCACAGACAGGAAAACAGGAGAGACCCAAGGACTCACATTCAGGTGGGCGCTCCTTGCAACCACCTCCTGGAGGTAATGGTAACAACAACAACCACAAACCCACGGGATTGAGTGGGAATGGGAATGGAAATAACAGCCAATCAAATTGTACCCATTTCCGTGTCACCGCCACCCAAGGCAACCAAGATGAGGGAAAAGCCCAGGGAGAGCACTAAGCAAGCCAAGCTCTCCCCACGCAACTCCTGACTTGCCCAACAATGAATACCAACCCAAGGACGTGGACCAATGCCCAATGATCCAAGTGCCCTCGGAAGACCCAGTGCTATACACCATTGCCAGACATCCCAATAAATTGATGTCTTACCCTTTCCGCTTTTGCAGTTACACAGGCTCAGCTCTCTTGGACTTGGGCGCAGATTGAACCTTAGTCAACAGCAGCTTTGTGGATAAATTCAAGCTGGCCACTAATCCTTTGCGGATTAAAAATGTGGTCCTGGCTGATGAACATCACATTGCTGTGACAAAAGAAACTGCTCCCTTCTCTGTCATGCTTGAGAACCTCCACTCCACCATCCAAGGTCCCGTCATTGACTTCCCTAAGTTTGACATTGTACTGGGACTAGACTGGTTACGGAAAAACAACCCCCACGTGGACTGGGCAACCTCAGTGTTGACCATCAAGCGTGAAGGTGTCAACCACCAAATCTACCCAGACTCTGTAGACCAACTCCTACAAGACCACGTCTTTGTACGCATCACAGAGACCTCAGATGAGAAGGAAAACCTGAAAGCTATTGACTGGGACTCCTGCCAGTATGAAATCATACACTTCAAGGATCATCAGGACACCTCCACGCCGCAAGATTGCAACATTGTGGCCCGTCACCCAGAAATCTTTAAGGAAGCGTTACCTGGGCTACCCCCTGAGAAACACATCCAACACTCTATCCAACTCAAGGGGGCTGTACCCAAGGCACGCCCCATTTACAGGCTGACCCCAAACAAGGACAACGCCCTGCGCGCCTATCTCAAGGAAGCACTGGAAAAAGGACTTATCCGCCCCTCACAGTCTCCCTTTGGGGCCGCCGTATTCTTTGTGGCTAAAAAGGACGGTACCTTACGCCTGGTCACAGACTACTGCGCCTTGAACAAAGTCACCATCAAGAATTGTTACCCCTTACCACTAATTGACAATCTCTTTGACGCCTTGGGAGGAGCCTCTGTCTTCTCCAAGATTGACCTAACTGCAGGTTACAATCAGATTTGTATCAAGGAGGAAGACATCCCCAAGACAGCCTTCCGCACCAAGTACGGTTCCTACAAATGTGTGGTACTCAACTTTGGCATGACCAATGCCCTGTCCACCTTTGTAACCTTCATGAACAAAGTGTTTGCACCACACATAGGCAGACACGCCCTCGTGTACCTGGACAATATCATTGTCTACAGCCCCTTGGTAGAACAGCATCACAAGGACCTGGAGGAAGTCTTTGCAACCCTGGCACAACACAAACTGCTGGCCAAGCCCTCTAAATGCCAGTTCTTCTGGGAGCAACTACCCTTCTTGGGACACATAGTCTCAAAGGACGGCATCAAACCCAACAGTCAGAAGATACAAGCCATCTGCAAGATGCCACCCCCCAAGGACAAGTCAGAACTACGCACCTTCTTGGGAATGGTGGCCTATGTACAACGCTTCATACCCAACTGTGGCGTCTTGACTGCCCCCTTGTCCGCCATAACAGGCGCCAAGTCCAAGTTTGTATGGACCCCCCAACGTGACCTCTGTTTTAGACGCCTCAAGGAAAAGCTCACGACAGCTCCCATCTTACAATACCCCAAACAGGATGGAGAATATCAGATGGAAACCAACGCTTCAGATGCATCCATTGGGGGAGTTCTGCAAATTAAGAATAGTGACAGTGACTTCCTGCCTGTAGCCTACAAGTTGCGCAAGCTGACAGATGGCAAGTGTAGATACCCTATCCACAACAAAGAACTACTGGCCATTGTACACT
The DNA here is from genome assembly GCA_014839935.2 of Entomophthora muscae. NCBI lineage: Eukaryota > Fungi > Entomophthoromycota > Entomophthoromycetes > Entomophthorales > Entomophthoraceae > Entomophthora > Entomophthora muscae. Next base: position 26,569 of record QTSX02001750.1, on the reverse strand, counting down.
GCCTAGTCAAATGGCGCTGTTACCTAGAACGGCAGGAAGAATTCACAGCATTAACCAATCATAAGTTGCTCATCTATTTCAAGACACAGGCAAACTTGTCACGCCGCCAAGCGCGGTGGATGGAAATCTTAGAAAGGTTTAACATGCTCATCCAATATAAGCCCAGGGCCAAACTTGCCATGGCAGACGCCCTGTCCCGCCTGTATGTCCGCGCTTCTAGGGGAGAGAATGGGCTTGACCCAGACTGGCCTCTCTTAGTGCTACGTACAAAAGACAAAGGGTTCCCTGCAGGTACAACCAATATCACCAAGGAAACGGTCATCAAGAATGAACACCTCTTTGCTGACGTATACAGGACTCTTCACAGAAAGATGTCAGATGGCACAACCATTCCCTACATTCCCACACATCAACAAGTCAATACCATTCTTTGCTACCACAGAGATCTTGGACATACTAAGAGCCAAAATCTATATGAATTCCTAAAACATAAAGCCTGGTGGCCAACCTTATACTGCAATGTCCAGGAAGTGCTAGAACAGTGCAAGGTCTGCAAAAAGTTTGCCAGAAGCAAAACCCCGCCTAAGTCTGTACTCCCCATTCAAACCCAACTACCGTTCAAGGTATGGGCTCTGGACATTGTGGGCCCCATGCCAGGAAAGCACAACAACAAAAAATACATCATCACAGCCATCAATTTTGCGACAAGGTGGCCAGTAGCCCAAGCGGTGAAATTGCACACCGGTAACAACGTCCGACAATTCATTGGCAAAGAAATAATCAGTAAGTTTGGAAAGCCAGAACTCCTGATAACCAATGGGGGCAAAGAATTGACCTCCAAAAACACCAACGTGTACCTTGCCAAAAATGGGGTCAAACACACTGTCACTACACCATACCATCCACAGGCCAATGGACGCGTAGAGCGGCTTAATGGTAGCCTTGTGCAAGCCCTAGCCAAACTCACTGCTGGGAGACCTGAAGACTGGTATAAGCAGCTACCAACTGTGTTACTTGTGTGCCAAACCCAAGTGAACAGATCCACAGGGAAAAGCCTGTTTGAACTGGTATACGGCACACAGCCTAATATCATTCAAGCATTGACAGGACCCAAACTGGAAATCCCAAGTCAAGTCCCCCCTTGTTCTGATCCTCAAGTAATAGAGGCCAACAGCAAACAAGCAGCCAAAGAAAAGGAACACTTACAAAAGACCTTCATTCCCATCTGTCAAAGACATGAAGTCGGGGACAAAGTCTGGGTCATGAATGTCAACAAGAGCAAACTACAACCCAAAAAAGTAGGGCCAGCAATAATCCTAAAGGTAAACAACAATAACACTTACCTTGTGCAAGGGCTCAGGAAACGCAAGCAAGACAAGACGCTACATCACAACCGCCTACAACCTTGCAAAGCAAGACAGAAGCAACAAGAAACTGCCCTGCCTGCCACCAAACAACAACTGGTTCAATATGGCGCCCGGGCTCCTGACAACCTCCCCAACAACCTGCCTCCTGAGGAGGCCAACTTTCAGCCGGGGGGGGTGTCAAAACCGCAGGCTCAACCCGCCAGCAAGGTTCCAACCAAGCGGGTTTGTGACCCGCAATCCAATTACCCGGCCACTCAAAGCCAGACCCGGAAGTCAACTTGGATTACCAAATCAATCAACATGAACAAATGATGATCCATCACGGTGGATACCTTGATTTGGCGCTTGACTCATTAGCAGGATCAAGCCACCCCCTCTTCCATCCAGCCGTGTGATCACCAATCATGTTCCTTCTATCCATTGATTCACAATAGCTATATAATCACTATCTCACAATAAAGATTATTATCAATCCTCTAAATATTTTTCCCCTTGTAACTCTGCTAAAACAGCACAGTTACAACACCGTGTTGTTGAATTCAAGACTTGATAAAATAGTTCCCTGTAGATTAAGTAATTTTTCTTTATTCTTTTCATCTATAATATTTCTCAACTTATCCAGGGCATGTTCTTTTGACTGTATCAGTAGCTGGCCCTTGTCCCCCAGCTTTCCTGTCACTATTTCCCTGATATTTTTCTTGATTTCAACAACCTTTTGCAGGTGAGATTCTAATTTGTTGATTAAGTTATAGATTGGTGACATTGTGTTTGAATTTCATCAAAAAACTGGCTTTTATAGCATATCTTTGACGCATACATATTTTTGTCATCATCATTAATAAAGTAAAGAAAATAAATGTAAATATTGCATTAAAATATTGCAATAAGATGTCAACTCTTGATATTTTGATATTATGTGCATAACTCAATGCATTTTATTTAATAAAATTCATTGTAACTTGGTCTTTTTAATTGTAATTTATTTAAATTGACTGTGTTTATACTACAGAGCCATTAGCGCTTAGTATAATATTAATAATTAGTGCCTTTTACAGCCTGTATATTTACCTATTGATAATAATTATGTAAACTTCTTAGTTGGATTTTGCAAGGTAATAATAATGTAATGTGTTAATATAATACTGTTTAAAGTCATTAATTGGCTGATTTTCTTTGATGTGGCAATTGTGCATTTTCTGATATTTACGCACTAGTACAAATTGGTTGGTTTCACATCCAATTGCACAGGCAATAGGAAAACAAGCCCCCACCCTGACCACATACAGTCTTGGGGTGGCAGCTTGTTTTCCTATTGCCTGTGCAATTAGATGTGAAGCCAACCAATTGGATACTAGCGCGGAAATATCAGAAAATGCACAATTGCCACAGCAAAGAAAATCAGCCAATTAATGACAGTAAACTGTAATTTATTAACACATTACATTATTATTACCTTTCAAAATCTGACTGAAAAGTTTACAGAATTATTACAAATAGGTAAATATACAGGCTGTAAAGTGCACTAATTATTAATATTATACTAAGCGCTAATGGCTCTGTAGTATAAACACAGTCCATTTTGTTAAATTATAATAAAAAAGGTCAAGTTTACAATAGATTTTATTAAACAAAATGCATTGAGTTATGAACATAATATCAAAATATCAAGAGTTGACGTCTAATTGCAATATTTTAATGCAATATTTACATTTATTGTCTTTAATTTAGTAATGATTATGAAAATATCCATAGAAATAATTATATGTTACCACATCAAATGTACAACATTCTATACACATGGAAACTTATAACAATGTAAAAAAAAATCATTAATTATGAACTGAAAGAAAAAACAATTTTAATAGTAGTCACCAAGAAAAGATTTATTTACCAATCAACGGACAGGAAGGGGAGGGGAATGAACATTGCCTTCATCTGCGCTGGTGAGAGGGGTGGCATCAGAGATAGTGGGGAGGGAATGGGTGGTGATTTGGGAGTCAGGGTTGGAAGGCAGGTGGCTTGATGGGGGGTTGGGGAGGCAGGGTTTGTTGACTGGGAAGGGGCAGCAAGAGCTGATTGCTTCAGCTGGTCAAATTCTTCTTCCATCACATATACATGCTTGACAAAACAGATGGACTGGCGTGGGGGGAGACAGGGGTCCTTTCTGGACTTATCACTATCACTTCATAGAAGATAATGAGATCAAGTAAGTCCTGGACATACGCAGAAGGGAAAAGCTCATACCCCTTATCAATTTTTGTGCATAGTTTGTTGTAGGTGGCAGGCTTTAAGCGCCTGAGGGAGAGCCCAAAATGGTAGAGACATACATCTGCAAGATGCATGTTGGCATAGTTGATGGGGTAGGCCCAGCAGTTATGCCCTGCAGCCCTGATTTCTTGGGTTGCCCATTCCCGCTGCTCCATCTCTGCACTCAGTACAACTGTGTGCACGGCGTTTTGGGCTACCCATTCCTCCAGCATGGCCTTGAGTTCTGTCTGGTAGTCATACCCATCTGCAGTGTTCAATATTGCCAAGTAATAATTGACGCTCAAATGGGGAAACTGCCAATAAAACCCCAACAAAACAATACAAGATTGGGCCGCGCTTGTACACGTCAGACTAGATGTGCTTTGCTCCAAAGTCTTGTATACTTGCAGATATTTTAGTGTATGATAGGAAGATGATGTCATTACGGGCCCTCATTGCCCTCCCTTTGTTAAAATTAATAATAGTTGAATTGTAGGGGTCAGTGTCCACCAAAATGGGGCCACTGAGAACTTGATTAGACAAGATTCTAGCAGCAACCACAACTCTGTGCATCCACAAATTCACTGTTATTTTATTGGTAAAGATGCTGTGGAGTCCCAACTGGAGACGTACCTGGACCAGGGGCATCTGCGGGTCACGCTCTATAATAGCCATCATGAGAGGGTAGGCTTTTTCATTTTTGGTTGAGGTACGGGCACCAGTTGGGGTCTTCTTGGTGGGGGGCACAGTTGGTGTGGGCTTGCAGTGTTGCAGCCACAGTGGACTTTGCAAAACCCATTGCGGCCACAATTTATCCAATAGACATAAGCTTTCCTTGCTTTTCAACCATTTTGAGAACAATGTCTGGAGTGATCAATCTTTTTCTGCGTCTTGCAGGCTGATTGGCTGGGGGAGGAACATGTCCATCTTGGGAACTTGTTGATGCCTTCTGATTGGCTGTTTTGAGGTTCTGTGCTCTCTGGGTGACCCCATGGCTAAAATGGCTGGTTCCAGATGCCATTGCTGATAAAGGATTTGGGTTGGGAGCTGCCTGTGCATGGTGGGCAAACAGGGCTATGCTGGAAGTTGCAGGGGAAAGAAAAGACTCCTGGGTGGGGCTTGCAGAGGGGCCTGTGGGTTGGGAGTGGCCATAGACAGAGGCTTCACTATCAAGAGACCCAGCGTAGCCCTGCATGATTTTGTCAAGGCCAAGGAACAGCTTGTTGGCTTGGTTGTTATTGAAAGAAGACATAATAAAATTTTATTAAAATTATAAACTCAAGAAGAGGAATGTATATTTTAGTCAATTTTATTGTTAAATATGTCAATTTTTTGAATATAACAATCTAAAATTTAGCTGCTTTAAAATGAAACAGGGTGATTTTTGAGAATGACTGTTGTAATACCCAAGTATTGAGGATAAAACTTTAGTAACATAAGATGGCAGGTTAGGCAGCTCAAAGCTTTTCAAGGCATAAACACTGGATAGAAATGACTGCCTGACAGAAGGCTTTGGCAAGGATGTTGCATTGTCTAAGGCTGACAGCAAGGTACAGTAGCGTAGCTGCAGGGATCACATAAATAGCCAAGGTGAGAGTTAGGCGAGATGACACCAGGGGTGTCCACGGGTTCAAAACCATTGATTTGAGATGAGTTGGCTCATTATACAATATCCCTTTTGTCCCTGTGGTTCAGGACCAAACTGAGCAATGGTTGGCGGATGGCCCCCTATCCCAAGGTAAGCTGTCAAGACAGCTGTGAAGATGATGTAGTTTATCTTCTGACTTGGGGAGGGGTAATAGGTTTAGTAAGGTTAATTGCTTAGCCTGGGTAAAGGATTGATTAATGTGATAATATTGAGGAGGATATTCACTCAATGATAGCACAAACTATCATTGAGGGGTTTTTCTTTATTTATTCTAGTGGACCTGCAAGGCATGATTATTGGAAGGCATAGCATTGGGGAACCAAGAGTCTGAGTTGCATCTGTTATTCCCTTTTCTGGATTGGCTTGGGTGGCTGGCAATTGAGAAGGTTTGGCTGGATCCAAGTTTGCATTGGTATAGTGCAAGTTTGGTCTTCTTCATGCATACAAATTCATTTTCTAAATTTGGTGCATGATTTCCATTGTTGGATAGCCTGCCAGTCCATTCCCCATTTGGTAGGCTCCCAAATTGGGCAGCAGTTCCTCCCAAGTTTGGAATTGGGGGAATTGCCTTTCCTGATTTCCTAATCTGGCTATTTCCCAAAGGAGTGGATGGGGACTGGCCTGTTGGCATGGGAGGGCAAAGGCTGGCAGGTGGCTGACAGGTGGCAGGCTGGTCCATGGGTGCCTGGTTTGAGGATGGCTTGCAGGTGGGGCTGGCAAGAGTGGTGGGCGCCTGTGCAGTGGCAGTGGGCATCTCCTTAATGGAAGCAAGCGCCTGCATGTTGGCAGCAGGCAACAGCTTGGTGGTGGTGGGCTTCTGTGTGGAGGTGGCAGGTGCCTGTGCAGTGCAGTGGACATCTTCTTGGTGGCAGTGGGTGCCTGCACATTGACAGTGAAAAAAGCTTGGTTGTCACAGGCTTCTGAGTGGTGGCAGAAGGGGCCTGTGCGGTGGTGGTGGACATCTGCTTGGTGGCGGTGGGTGCCTGCATGTTGACGGCGGGTGATGGCTTGGTTATGACAGGCTTCTGTGTGGTGGCGGCGGGTGCCTGCAAGTTGACGGCAGGCAACAGCTTGGTTGTGACAGGGTTCTGTGTATGGACAGTGGGGGTCCGCGCGGTGGAGGTGGACGTCTTCTTGGTGGTGGCAGGTGCCTGCATGCTGACAGCAGATGACTGCTTGGTTGTGACGGGCTTCTGCATGGTGGCAGTGTGTATCTGCTTTATGGTGGCAGATGTCTGCACGTTGACAGCGGATGTCTGCTCAGTGGTGGCAGGCGTCTTCACATTGGCAGCGGGTGACAGTTTATTGATTACACAACTGTAAGTGTTAGGAATATTCCTGACACCTGTGCTTCCTAAAAGAATCAGCACAAATACACTCTAGATCCTTTGGCATTCTTTTTGAGACACCCATAAATTATATTTATTTCAAATTCCTTGCAATTATGATTTGAAACTTGGTTCTTGGATTTGGCAATCCCACAATTTCAGATTTGTTAATTTTTTCATGATGTCTAAGATTTGTTTGAAATATAGGAAATCTCAAATTGTAAATAAGAATCCCGCATTTCTGATTCATGTATCCCGTATTTGTTTGTTGGGTTTTGTCTTTTGTTAGTTGAGTTATATGCTCACAAGATTCAATTTTTGCCAATTTAAATAAACCAAAAAAAGTCAAATTAAATGGTTAATTTTATTTAATATTTTACTTTTCACTTGGCTGAGTTGCCCACAAAAGTGATTCAAAATTTGGACCAAGGATTTGACAATCCTGCATTTTTACGTTCAGTTTCTGAATTTACAGTAGTTGATGGGGTAGGACCAGCAGGTATGCCCTGCAGCCCTGATTTCTTGGGTAGCCCATTCCCGCTGCTCCATCTCTGCACTCAGTACAACTGTGTGCACAGTGTTTTGTGTGACCCACTTCTCCAGCATGGACTTATGCTCTTTCTGGTAGGCATACCCATCTGTGGTGTTTAATACTGCCAAGTAATAATTGATGTCCAATGGAGAAACTGCCAATAAACCCCCAAAAAAACAATACAAGATTGGGCCGCGCTTGTACACGTCAGACTAGATGTGCTTCTCTCCAAAGTCTTGAATACTTACATATATCTTAGCATACAATAGAGTAAATGACGTTGTTACAGACCCTTGTTGCCCTTCATTTAATAAAATTAATAATGGTTGTATTGTATGGGTTGGTATCCATTAAAATGAGGCCACCAAGAACCTGATTGGATAGGATTCTGGCAGCAACCACAACTTTGTGGATCCATGAATTCACTGTTCTTTTGTTGGTGAAGATGCTGTGGAGTCCCAACTGGAGACATACCTGGACCAGGGGCATCCACAGGTCATGTTCCATAATTACCATCATAAGGGGATGAGCTGTATCACCTTTGGTTGAGGTACAGGCATTAGTTGGGGTCTTCTTGGTGGGTAAGCCACAGTTGGCGTGGGCTTGCAGTGTTGCAGCCACAGTGGACTTTGCAAAACCCATTGCGGCTGCAATTTATTCAATGGACATAAGCTTCCCTTGCTTTTCAACCATTTTGAGAGCAATGTCTGGAGTGATCAATTTTCTTCTGCGTCTTGCAGGCTGATTGGCTGGGGGAGAGACGTGTCCATCTTGGGAACTGGTTGATGCCATCTGATTGGCTGTTTTGGGGTTCTGGGCTCTCTGGGTGACCCCATGGCTAAAATGGCTGGTTCTGGATGCCATTGCTGATAAGGGATTCAGGTTGGCAGCTGCCTGTTCATGGTGGTCAAACAGGGCCATGCTGGAAGTTGCAGGGGAAAGAACAGACCCCTTTGTGGCGCTTGTGGAGGGGCCTGCAGGTTGGGAGTGGCCATAGACAGAGGCATCACTGTTGGAGACCAAATGTAGCCCTGCTTATTTTGTCAAGGCCAGGGAACAGCTTGTTGACTTGGTTTTTTTTGAAAGAAGACATAATAAAAATTTTATTATAATTTTAAACTCAAGAAGAGGAATGTATATTTTAGTCAATTTTATTGTTATATATGTGAATTTTTTGAATATTACAATCTAAATTTTAGCCAACCTAAAATGGAATAGGGTGGTTTTTGAGAATGCCTATAATTCCTAAAAGAATTTGCACAAATTCACTCTAAATCCTTTAACATTCTTTTTGAGACACCCATAAATTATATTTATTTCAAATTCATCACAATTATGATTTGAAACTTGGTTCTTGGATTTGACAATCCCGCAATTTCAGATTTGTTATTTTTCACATGATGTCTATGATTTGTTTGAAATACAGGAAATCTCAAATTGTACATTAGAATCCCGCATTTCTGATTCATGTATCCTGCATTTATTTGTTGGGTTTTGTCTTTTCTTAGTTGAGTTATCTTCTCAAGAGATTCAATTTTTGCCAATTTAAATAAACCAAAAAAGTCAAATTAAATGGTTAATTTTATTAAATATTTTATTTTTCACTCAGCTGAGTTGCCCGCAAAAGTGATTCAAAATTTGGACCAAGGATTTGACAATCCTGCATTTTTACGTTCAGGTTCTGAATTTACAGTACATATTTAATACTAAAATTTTTAATATCAAATATTTCAATATTGAATAAATCATAATTTAATAAAAATAGTTAAATTTCAAATATTTAAACTTTAATATTTAAATTTTAAGATTTATAACTATAATTTTACTTTTAATATTTTAATTTTAATTTTTAAATTATAATAGTAATTTATAATTAGGTTGATAGTAATAAAGGGACAGTTTAATAAAGTAAACATGTGTAATAATAAAATATGATTTATAAATTTGTTTATTTACTAGTGTTTTGAGTACAGGCTCATTTATTACATAAACAAACAAGAATTGAATTTATCCGCATCATGCGGCCCGCTCCACTTATATTCTAAACAAATGATTGTTTAGAACTCAAATTACTTTTCCTTTGTAATATGATTTTATAAACATATTTGATATACTTGACCTGTGTCCTAAGTACTAATTAGTGAGTAATATATGAAAATCATTGGTTTCCGTGTTGTGTGGCTATGGTGGCACTGAAATAACAAGGATCAGATGATGACCTGCAAGGTCCAATTTGTGGCTTAGAAAAGCCAAAGTACCATCAAGTATTCACAATTATTTAAATAAACTAATTTATTTCTATCTTTTTTTAATTTATTTATTTGTTAGTGTAAAAGCCAATAATAATATTCAGTGTATTATAATAAAAATATATCCATCTTACCTATTATAATTAATTTTACTTACCTTTTCTATTTATTCTTATATGTCTATAATACAATCAAACGTCACATTATTATATATAAATAATAATTTATGAGTCCTAATAAAAATAAAAACAAATAAAACCCAGAGTGCCCATTTATCTGATTGTCTTGGAGGCCAGGGCTTAAGGGAGGAAGGATTCCAATTGCTCATAGAAAGCTGCCACCACATTGGGTGGCATTGAAAATTGGCTGATCTCAAGAATGTTGAAGAGATCCTCAGTGTCCTGAGGGAGGCCTTGTTTCATCTTATTCTTGATCCAACCAAACACCTCCTTGATTGGATTCATGAATGGGGAATATGGCAAGAGAAAGAGAAGTCATATTGGACAATTGGTAAGCTGGCGGCTGGAGGTGTGGCTATTTTTGTCAATGGGGGGAACTCAAACACAACCAGATCCACTTTGTGGAGCCCGACATTATCAAGCACAACAATATTGGTTGTGCCACTGTAACTTATCCAAAGATAATCTTTGATGGCTCAGAGAAAATCAAGAAATGTTCTGCTGTTATGGGAGCCCTTAATCATTTGGTATTGGTCCAACCTGCAAGGACCAAGAAGCGCAACTATTTATTAGGTCTGGGAACAGACAGCTGCACAATGGGCTACGCCATCCTTGGACTCCTTCTCAACCCACCCATTCCTAGACCTGAGTGAGGAAGAAAACAACAATTTGCTGATATAGAAGAACTGTACATTGCCAGTCTTCTTTAGTGCCAGATATGTCTTGGCATAAATGTGTCAATCCTCAATGGTCTTTTCACTGTTCCTATTATACAGCAAAACTCCCAGTACTTTCCAGGAGAAGCCTAAATCAACCATTGTTTTGGAGACAAGAGTTTTGAAAACAGAAAGCCCAAACTCTGTGGCAATCATTGATTGGACAGCAAGTGTGTCAAAGTGGCAATCCTTGGCTACCCACTGCTTGATTGTGTCAATGTGAATAGGTTGAAGAATTTTGGGCTGTCTTTTTGCCTTGGTGGATTTGGCAATTTGCCCGGTATTGCCATACTTGTTGTTGATGTTGGCAATGTATCTGACTATGACACCAAATTGGGATGCAATATCCCAAACCGCCATTCCCCTGTTCAAGAAGTTGAGGAGAGCTTCATGCTCACTATCCGTCAACCAACGCCGTCCCTTGGCAGGTACCACAGCATCCTGGCTACCAGGCCCAACACAGGGGATGGGGACCTTTGTGTAGAAGGTGGGATCACGCTTGCTTGCAGTGGCGCCGTCAATGGTTAAATACACAATAGGCGCAGATGGTTCCTCAGTTGTGGCCAATGGCTGATAGGAGGTATCAAAAATGCAAGAGCAGTAATTAGCAACTCTTGGGTCAAGAGTGCAGGGCTGGGTGACAACTGGGTATACAGTGGAGGTGTAAGTAACCTCAGTGTTCCTGGTGACCCTGGTGTAGGAGACTTTTGTAGCAGGCCTTGAGAGTGGCTTCTGTCTGGGATTCAGGATGGTTGATTGGGCTTGGGATGTGGGAAGTGGTTGGCTGGCGCTGACACCTTGGAAGGCCTGTGTGTTGGCATAACTCCCTTCAATTTGTGTTCTGGGTCTGTTCTTGAACCCTCTGGGATGCCCTTGTGGACAGGCTGCCCCACATGCTGGTGCAGGAGCTGGTTGGGAATGCAATTGACGGTCCATAAAAATAAAATTATATATATTAGATTAAATATGTATTTATTTGGATTTATTGGTTTAGTTGTGAGTAGTTATTTTCTCTTGAGTTAGCCTTGAATAGTAACAGAATTTCTATATCTGTGATTTGAAGTGAATAATATTGTATACTTTCCAGTTTTGGATGATTTTAAAGTTTAATCACTTTTTATGTCTAAATATTGTTGTTGAGATTAAACTTTTCATTTGATTTTATCCAGAGTGGAGCTTCTTTATTTGGGCTGGTGTTTCCTAGTGTGCTTAGTGTACATTAAATTTGGATTCCAGTTCCCACAATTAATATCTGAGTTTACTAGTGACATTCAAAAGTGATTTTAAATTTGGTTCTTGGATTTGACAATCCTGCAATTTAAAAAAACATAGTAAACTTAATGAAAATGGTTGATGGATTTGAACGCTTTAAATCTGATTCCAGTTAATTCATTTTTTCCATTGGAAATATGCAGTTCAACTTGAACTTTGCAAAGTGTCTGAGTTCCTGCATTTTCAAATATTCAAATAAATACTCAAAAAAATCAATTTAAGTAAAAAAAGGCCATCCCGCAAAAGTGATTCAAAATTTGGACCAATGATTTGAAAATCCCACATTTTACGTTTAGGTTCTGAATTTACAGTAAGAGACCAAAATTTCTGACAACTAAAAGAGCGCATTACTGCCCCCATCTTACAATATCCAAACTGTGAAGGAATATACAAACTAGAAACTGAAACATCCCATTAAATAATAGGAGTGTATTCAAAATTCAAACTGAAGAAAAGGACTTCCTCCCTTTAGCATATGAACCAATAAAACTGTCTGATGGTGAACAAAGATATCCAATACATGACAAGGAACTGGTAGCTATCATGCACTGTCTCATGAAGTGGCAATGTTACCTGGAAGGTGCACAAATATTCAAAGTACTAACCAACCACAAGTCACTGATATTCTTTAAAACCCAACAACACCTATCACAAAGACAAGCTGAATGATGAGCCTTATACAAAGGTACCCCATAACAATCAAATACAAGCCAGGCAAAGAAATGCTTTCTGCAGACACCCTATCAAGGCTATACAGTAAACATGTCTTATGCGCTGATGGGGACCCTGATTGGCCTATGTTGATCATAAGGAATCTCCTATAAGGGTTCCCAGCTGGCACACCATGAACATCCAAGAGAAAGTCCTCAAGAACAAACATTTTTTCAAAAATGTATATGACACACTACATCAAATACTTCCAAGTGGTGATACTGTACCATATGTTCCATCAACACAAAATATTGACACAATCCTCTGATGCCACAGAGATCTGGGACATCCATGTAGCAGAAACTTGCATGAATACCTCAAGACCCACTACTGGTGGCCCAACATGCTGGACAACATCAAGGAGGTTATTGACCAATCCAAAGTCTGTGAAAAGTACGCCCACTCCAAGGCACCTCCCAAGTCAGTAATACCAGTGTCAATTACACAGCCCTTCAAACTGTGGAACCTGGATATTGTGGTACCAATGCCCAGCAGCAACAAAGGCAAAAAGTACACTATAACAGCTATTGACTATGCAATTAGGTTGCCTGTAGCACAAGCTACTTAAAACACAAAGACAATGATGTAAGATAATTCATTGGCAAAGAAACCATAGCTAAGTTTGGGAAACCTGATCTCCTGATTACAGATGGAGGAACCAAACTTAGAGCCATCAACACCAATATCTACCTCATCAAGAATGAAATAAAATACACCACAGCCAGTCACTATCACCCACAAGCAAATGAAAGAGTAGAACAACTAAACGTCTTGCTAGTGGAAGCCTTTAGTAAGTTATCTGCTAACAATCCAAAAGCCTGGGTTGACATGCTACCAACAGCACTCATGGTGTGCAGAACACAAGTCAACCAAAATACAAGAAAAATCCTATATGAACTTTTCTATGGGCACAGGCCAGCTTGTGTTAGAACTACTGCAGAACCACACTTACTTCTACCTAAGAAGGTACCAGAAAATTTTGAGCCTGATGTAAAGCGTGCTAGAAAGGATCAAAAAGACATGAAGAAGAAAAGAATTGAGAGGGAAGCAATCCCACTACAACAAGAACGCTTCCAAGTTGGGGACAAGATCTGGGTTGTTAACTACAACATGCACAAGTTAGACCCAGGGGACAAGGACCAGGAATTTTCATGGAATTCAAGCCCAACAATACATACCTCATCAAAGGTATTGGTGCTTGAACCAAATTAAAGTGCACTCACTATGACCGCCTCCGCCTATGTAAAGCAAGAACAGCTCAACGTAACTCCCAGATCCCTGTACCCAACACCAAACTGGATCAATACCAAGCCTGTATCCCCAATATTCTCAAGAAAATTCCTAAGGTTTCAACTTCCACCACCTCAGGGGGAGATGATACAACATCTATAATTACTCCCTCTCAGGGAATTAATTTCCCAAGCAAATTGCCAAATTATCCCCTGACTAATCATTAAGTCAGTGGCACTACTATCATTTGTCCATCTATTACAGGGATCAAACATTTTAAATCCTAAGCAGAACACAACTTGGATAAGCCTTGTGACTTAAGAGGAACAATCATCTGTATAAGCCCCACAACTATCATGACGTACATGGACATTATGTGGCTTCTCATGGTACTATATATTATCCTATATTCATATCCAATAAAGTATCATTCTCTTCTTAAGTTTCCCCTTTATCTTTTTTATTATAATTCCCAGAAGTATAAAATTGACACTCCAAAAAGCCCAAATACCATATTATCCCTGATGCCACCCAAGAAATCTTTAAGAGACTAATGAAGGAGACAAATTACTACAAGAAGGCCACAATCATTGTCAGGATCTCAGTAAAATCCACACACAGACTCCGTACTACCTACCTGAAAATGGTTTATTCTCTACTTTTGGAGAAATTCAAGTACAAACTGGCCCTATTGGTTTAGGAACACCTGTAGGCAATAAAGCAGTGGATTAATAGAAACTTCTATCTTGAACTGAAAAATATTTATTCAATGGTTGAGTCTACTTTTGGGATTGAAGCTTTGGTTTCCACTTGCTATTGCGCAGTGAAGAGCCTACGATTCTCATGAAAAAAACTTGAGGTTTATATGTACAATTAAAAAAGCCCAGGAAACATTAAATACTGTCAAAAATACACCAAGACGTTTACTGCTCTTAAAAAAGGGGACCATCAAATTCTACTACATTGAGAAGTCCTCCTTTGCATCCTTCATGAACATGAGTATAATTACGTCCCCAAATAAAAAATAATGGCATGTTCTGGTATGCAGCTGTGCATTCTGTTGCGTACTCTATAGTAGCCTTTCTTGGTCTTCTTGACATAGAGCTATACCAGTAATCAGGGATTTCCACAATGATGAGACTTTTCTGAAATTTTCAAATTGGTTCAGGAGCACCTCCAAGTAACCAGTTTGGGTGTCATCAATATCATAGTATTGGATAATGTTGGGCTCCACAAGGTGGCTGAAATTCTTAATGATTTCCCAGTGATTGTGTCAGTCCCCACCCGCTAGGGAGTAAACTACCTAGATGGTGAATGATTGCTGAAGGATTCAATCCTATCACCAGGGATCCCACAGGTAAGGAGACCATTCCCAGATGGAATAATTCTCCAAGGAGCCGGTACCTGCCTAGCAGGGGATTAAAACAACCCAAGAAGAAGTACGCTCCTAGATAGCACAATAAAAAGGCCAAAGCCAATGAACAGAACACTTGAGGCTTGTTCACCTTAGTGGTGGAACCAAAAAACTTGGTTTCTTCCCAGATGGGTGGATTGTTGGTGAGAGGAGTTGCAGTATACCAGATGCCTGGAATCACACAACGCCAGGAGCTGTCAAGAAACTGAGAATCTGGTGTTGTACCTGAATCAGCGCGCAAACCTATAGAAATGCTGATGAACACCGTTATAGTCAGGGCCATCCAAAGTAGCCATTTATACCCAAGCCACTCACTAGGAGGAGTCTTGGGTAATTTCATGGTTTTGGAAATTCAGAGGTTTTAAAAATAAATATTAGCAAACAATCACTTGGTTGAATGTAACTTTATTGATTGAACAAATACTTAAATGGAGATTACCAGCTTTTTATAGCATGGTAGCAAAAATAATATAGGAAAAGGAGTTTAGGAAAGTTGGAGATCATTTGGAGATAAAATGGAGATTGGAAGGAGATTTGGAAGTTAGAACCTTCAAACCTGGGGATTGTAACTTATTTCCTTGTGGCTTTTAAACTCTTCTTGACAAGGTTTCATATTTTTCTTAACTTAACCCTTCATTCTCTGGCAAGGCTTGGCTGGTAGGAGCTCAACCCCACAGAAGCTGGAGGGCCAGGAGGTGGGATTGACAAGCATAATGGAAGGAGCGGCCACCAAAAGACCCAAAATCAGACACAGAATGTCACCTGCTTCACCATTACTGCCAACGTCACCAGGCGTTGATTCTAAACAATTCAAATCATTGTTGTCAACTGATGATTGGCTAGAAACAGATTTAAAAGGTAATGATAAGTTTGAACTAGAATTAACGTTTGATTTAGATTCATCTATACTCACCAAGTCAAAAACTGGCCCGGGTTTGAATTTTGTTGCTGAAAACAGTGACTTGGAAGTAATTTCTGGCTTTAAATCCAAAGGTAATAAAGAGCAGATATTACATACTAACCCATTCTTTTTAGCCAACTCTAAAGCAATAAAAGGGGGAAACAAATCTACCTCTTTAACCAGAGGTAAATTTTTGTCAAGAATGTTCAAAGAAGCATTCATGACAGATTGAGCCTGGCATGGAAATTGGCTCCTAACAATTGGCTACAGCACCTTTACGCCTGATATTACTCCCCTCCTATTCCACATTTCTCAATCCAATTAAGGTTTTTGGGTGGCTCAAGAAATTTATCAAGAAGGGGACGCCATTTGGGCCAGATGATTTGTTTAATTTGCTGCAGGTTGGTGTATATATCCTCCCAGCTGAAACTGTGGCCAAATTCTATGGCCATGCTGATTTGTTTTTCCCTGTGTGCCTCTTCAAGCAGCCAACCAGTTAATAGGCTTAGTTATTCCAAATGTTTTATTATGCATTTTATTCTTTTAATATTTTTTTATTTAGTTTAATTTTTATTGTGTTCTTTCTGTGGTTCTAATTGTATACTGTCAGGTATAATAAAAATTAACAAAGCAAAGCCAAATGAATGAAAAAATATATGTAAAATATTTATTTTTTAATACTTGTTTTTATTTAGTTTAATTTGCATTGACATCATTTCTGTGATTCATATTGTATACTGTCAGGTATAATAAAAATCAACAAAGCAAAGCCATTTGAATGAAAAAATAGCATAGAATATTCATTTTTCAATATGTATTTATTGTAGATGAATAATGTAAATATTTTATTTTTAAAAGCAGAAATATATAAGAGATTAAAACTTTTATTTAAGTTGAGGAGCTTTACTGGGAATGTGATTGATGGAATTTGAGGACTTGTTTTTAAAATAAACTAGAAATTTCTATTGCCAAAGTATGTGTTGACATGGCTCCTGTACTATATAGCTCACAGCAGCTTGAGTACGGGAGGACTGTGATACAATTGGCCAAGAGTGTCTTTTCTGATGGAGCTAACATTCCATAGGTGGCAGCAATAATATCTGTGTCCTGAATAGAGTGCTATATTGAGCTGTACCCAGACACAATCTTTTTCATCTAGTAAATGTTGAATTTTGTCCAGCTTAGTTATTATGTCTAGTGTGATGTGAACCTCTTTTTTAATCCACATCATTATAACAAGACCTAGGTAAACAATTAATGAAGCCTCTGCTCCGCAAACAGGGCTGAGAACTCACAAAATTTATTGTATAAGGTTCTTATTTTATTTTTTAGGAACGTAGTTGTAAAGATTTTTTTATGATCAGAGGGATTCCAGTCTTTTCAGAGCACCAGGAGGCCCCAAAGTCTCCAAGGACTCCCACAACCTGGAGAATGACAGCAGACAAACTGTTGTTAAGGTTAGTTACTTTTTCTTTTAAATTTTTTAGATAGTGTGATAATTTGTATTCTGGCAGGAAACAGAAACAGACTTTTTCTTGTCCTCTCTCTATTTTTGGTAAGTTGTGATATGGCACGGTGTTGACAAAGTCCCAGAAAAGGATGACAAATAGCTTTCAGAATCTGGGGGGCAGAACATACTGGTCAAGGTGGATCTTTAGGGCCACAGCCAAATCTGCAACCCGCCATTCAGAGTCATTTGTTATGGTTAGAGTTTTGCAAGTTGCTCTGATTTTATAAGGTGATTATTTTCTAATTTTTCTAACATTTCAGATTAGACAGTTAACGTTAAAACCAGCTGACACCCAATATGGAGGACATAGTTGCTTTAAAAGGTCTCAGTCACATGTGGTTTCAGGAATTGTTGTGGTTTTTCTTTGTGATCATCTGTAAATAAAAAAGTTAGTATAACCTTTTTATTTATTTATATTTTATTTTTTACCTTCTTCTATATCTTTCACCTGTTGTCCCCTTGACAGGGGCTGCTTCACAGGCCTTCTCACTTACAGGTTGTTGCTCATCTTCTGTTGGTCTATGTGTTTTTATTTTTTAGCTGTTTTAACATCTCTAGATTCTTTGCCCACGCCTCTGCAGTTGCAAACCCCTGTGGCTTGAACTTCAGGTTGGCAAGAACATTTTTTTGTACGTTAAAGAGCATGGTTGCAATTTTGTTGGTTGTATTTAGTATCTTGTTCTTCACAGCCTTCACAGTAAATTTTTTTCAGTTTTTCACCTTCTAACACCATCTCCTTGAGCATGTCCTTCACCTTTTGATTTACCTCATTAATCTTGGCCACTGCTGCGTCCAACTCCTTGATCACCACCTTCAATTTTGGCATGATTTCTTGTTCTTACCCCAACCCCTTTTATACCAATAAAAACATCCTAATAAAAATATCTATTGCTTATCATGTATTAGAAATTTAATAAACATATTAATGAATATAATTATAAAAAAATTAAATCTTTAAGTCATAATATTCAATTGATATTAATATTTTATTGTTTGTATATACCAACCCATTCCAGGTATCATTAACAACATGTTTTGTTTGTGTACATGTTTGTCCAATTACAATATAATTTGTTCTTAACTTGGTATCCTAATCATGTGCAGAGTACAAATTTATTAAAAAATAATAAACACACTCAGGAGTTCTATGTAGATCATACAGTTCAGAGACATATATGGTGAGATGATTTATTTTTTATCAAGTCTATTTAATTTATTTTAACTTTAATATTTTTTTAGTGCTACAATAAAGTGGCTTAAAAACTAAAAGTGCTATAGACCAGCTGTTACAACCAAGTTTTCCTCCTTGCCTGCCAATTTATCTTACAATACACAGGGAGCGCTTGATGAGTTGCCCATAGACGTATCTAATGGCATGAGCCAATATGATGGCAATGTCAAACTGTGGGCACTTTCTCTTAATTAGGAGTGCTACCAATTTGACCTGCCAATCCCGCACAAGTTATTCCTTGGCTCCAATCCTTACATGGAACATGCCACCCCCTTGTGGCCCGGTGGCTTTCCCCATATAGTATATTAAATTGCAGTATCCTATAATAAACAATACCTTATTCTTATTGTTCCTGTCTTTTCTATTAGACTGTTGTCTTCCCTAATCAAATACTTAACTTTAATTGGTTCAGTTGCAACAGTGGTAGCAGTGGTAGGTTGACAACCTATCTAAGAAAAAAAATCCACCCAAGAAAGGACAGAGTACAGGCCGTATGGCTACTCCCCAACAAGAAACATTCCTGCCAATCCCCAAGGGGACATCCCCAACAGGTACGTCATTTATCAAAATTGACTGGTACTTATAAGTTTGTACAACTGACTCTACCTTGGGCAGCGTGACGCTAGTGTCACCCTGCTCCAGTCAGATCTTTCACAACACATGCTCAACCTCCAGCTTGAATCCTTTGCGGGAGGTGTCAAAGAAGCTGACATTGTCAAATGGCTTCACTCTACCAAAACCCGCCTCTGTATCTGTCAAGTACCAGAGCCCATGTGGGTTACCACTGCTTTAGGCCGCCTTACGGGGCCTGCTGCAGTCTGGTTCACCAACTGGGCCAGCCAAGAAATAGAGATTACCTGGGCATCATTCAGAGATGCCACAAAGTCCTGCTACAGTGAAACATTTTCACCCATTGTGGTGGGGACTCCCCTCTTAGCCATTAAACATACTGGGTCCATTCCTTAATACCTTACTGCCTGGCAGCAAGCTCTTTTTGCCGCCCCAGAAGCCATGACTGATGGGAACGCCATGCTCCTTACCTTGATAGTAATGGGCTCAAACCTCATATCTGTAAGTAGGTTTCCATGGGTTACTGCACCTTCATTGATAACTGCTACAAGGCCATTATGAAGGCCAATAACTAGGCTTCAATGGACTTCTGCAGACCTAATAACGCACCACCTCAACCTTGTTCTGCACCTGGCAGTGCCCACAATCAAGTAGGCTACTGCCAGCCTTGGTAACAGGAAAATGGGGTTAAGCGTTCCCACGAGGGGGAACTCCAGTTAGCAAAGATTGAGGACCAGGGAAAAGCCTGGGGGTTGTAGATACAAGAGGTTCTGCAACCCCGCTTGACTCCCACTCCCAATCTCTCCTTGCCAAAAAACCCTGTGATTATAATGTGCATGATGTCAAGACCCTTGATGTATTCCAGATCCATAGTGACAACCCCATCCTCAAAGTCATTCTTCCAAAAAAAACACCCACTTGGCCTACCCCTTCTGCTTCTGTGGGAAAACCCACAAACTTTTGGTAGACACTGGGGCTAACCACAACATGCACAACCAGGAATTTGCAGAATCTCAGCAACTAGACCAAGTTCCTAGTCAATTCAAGGCAGTATGTGTAGCCAACTCCCATAGAGTGGCAATTACCCATGAGGCAGTACCCTTTGCTGTGAGGATGAGGAACAACCAGGTTAAGCTCTCTGGGCCAATCATGGCAAATTTCAGTCATGACGTCATTGCTGGCCTCAACTGGCTTTGTCATAACCGCCCATATATTGACTGGGATATGTCTGTAATCACGCTCAATAGAAATGGGGTGGATTTCCTGATTTACCTCGTTGAAATGAGCAAATTACTCCATGACACTGTATTTGTCAGGCTCACAGAAACGGGTATGTACAGCTTCAAGAGGGAAAATATACTTTAACCAGTGCTCAGTTGTTAATTTACTTGGACCCACAACATCTTCTCCTCTCAGACACACTGTCATCTCCAGCACTAGTATCACTTTTTGAGGAGTACAAGGATGTCTTCAATGAAAAGTTAGACTATTTGCCTCCTCTAAGAGAAATACAACATGCTGTTCAACTGCAAGGGTCACTGCCCAAAGCATGTCCCCTTTATTGCCTGACACCAAAGGAAGACAATACTCTCCATCAACATCTTGTGGATGTGCTCAATAAGGGCTTCATCTGCCCCTCTCTCTTGCCATAAGGGGATGCAGTCTTGTTTTTAGCTAAGAAGGACGGGTCCCTTCAATTGATAACCAACTACTGCACTCTAAAAGAGATGATAGTCAAAAAAATACCCCTTACTTCTAATTAACAACCTGTTTGACAACCTTTCAGGTATAAAGGTCTTCAGTAAGATCAATCTCATTGCAGGGTACAACCAGGTCTGCATTGCACCAGGAAAGAAGGCAAAAACTGCCTTCTGCACACGCTACAGGTTGTTTGAGTGTTGTGGTTGAACTTTGGAATGACCAATGCTCCCTCTATCTTTGCCATTTTAATAAAAAAGAATTTGAAGATCTAATTGGAAAATGTGTTGTTGTGTACCTTGACGACATTATTGTCTTCAGTTAAGATCAAACCACACACCTCCAACACATTTGTGCTTGTCAGGATACCAGGAGTACTGTGGAGCTCCAGCAGGCAAGGGAGCATTCAAAGTAGGTACTGGCATGGCCCACCAGATGATGGGACCTAATTTTACCAGGTAGAAAAGGGCCTTCCCAGCCACAGCCCAGGGCCCAGTTGCTGGCAAGGCATAATCAATCCTGTGAGCACCAGATAAAGCACTCTCAGGATTTGACTACTCTGGCCAGCGGCATTAGACGTGGGTGGTATTGAGATGGTCAGTTTGGGTGTAGGGGGTGGTTCTGTGGGACCAAATAGGCAACAGGATTGTTGTATTTCCCGTTGAAGATCAAAGGGAAAATGGTGATTGCCTGCTGTCACGGACAATTTGGTAGGGTTCCTTGGGGGTGTTTGGGCGTGTGTACCACTGCAAGTCTTCCAAGGTCCAGAGTTTGTGGTCAGGGTTTGGGGGATACTCAGTGAAATGCACAGGGCCAAACGGAGCGTTGGGTGGGCAATAGTAGTCAAACGCTTTGGTTTTGTCAACTGGAGTCTGGGTATTTATCCCTGTGGATGGGTACTGACGCTTTGGTGTTTGCAGATGGAAGAGTATCAAAAGTATGTATGAAAACAGATAGGTGAACCAAATGTTCATAACAACTTTATTGTTAAGGATGATGCTACAGAACTTTTTCAGGTGCTTTTGATTTATATACTTACTCACGTGCAAGTGCCTCTGAGCATTTTTCTGATGCTAACTGTGTGGCAAGGCTTGGTATCTCAGATTTTTCTGGTTTATTGGCTGCTTCATGGTCATTTTGGGGGTTTTCAGGAACAGCTGTTTGGCTTTTTGGTGGTCCATCTTGACTTGGCTGGTCATTGGTTCTGACATGTTTGGCTTCAGGAGCCATGGGGTTTTTTCTAATCTGATCACTATTTTTGGACTGGCTTGACAGGAATTCTTGAGGCAAAGAAACTTGATTAAAAAAGGGCTCCCAATTGGGAACCCCAAATTACTTGATAGAGGGTGGGCTTGAACTGGGTTTACTGGGCAGCTAAAATTAGCCTTCCCAGGCCCAGCCAACCCCATCAAGGCTTAGGCATAGTTTTTGGGGCCCTTAATGGGCCCCACAACTGCCACCAGGGCAGAAATGATTCTCACACCTGGATTTTTGCTTTTCAAAGTAAATCCAGGTGCAGGCAAATCTCTCCTGTCTGCTAGCCCCGCCTGGCAACTATGAGCAGGTTCAATTCCTGCCTGGGGCCTCAAAACTGTTACTTTTGTAACAGTGCTGTCCTTGGCACCATTTGCAAAAATCAGCTGAAGGTCAAGCCTTCCAAATGCAAATTCCTCCAGTAAGAGCTCTTATTCCTTGGGCACACCATCTCTGTCCAATTAATAAAGCCTAACCCTGCCAAGATTAAGGCAATCACAATTATGTCACCCCCTACTGATGTGGGTCAGGTACATACCTTCTTGGGCATGGTTGCCTATGTGCAAAAGTTTATTTCCAACTGCAGCAAACTAATTGCAGCCCTCACTAAGCTCTTAAACACAAAACAACGCTTCTACTGAACACCTACCAGAGATCAAGACTTTGAGAAATTGAAGAAAAAACTTACACCTGCACCTGTATTGAAGTTCCCCAATTGGAACTGCCATTACAAACTTGAGACTGATGCCTCTGAAAGAGCCATAGGGGGCATGCTTAGGGTGAAAACTGACAAGGGTGTCTTCCTCTCCGTGGCATATAAACCCAGGAAGCTCACTATGACAGAAATTGTGGGATAATAAGAAGCTGTCTCCATATGATGGGGAATCACCCACCAAATTCACATAGAGTTAATGATTAACCACCAACGCAGCTTCATATACTGTTTTGTGAAATTTTCAAATGATATACTAGGGTTAAGTAAAATAATTAACCCCAACCAAAAAAGCCCTAGATAAATGCCCTGAAAGAGAATCAGAGTGTCTTCAGCATGAAATTCTGGACATTGATATAGTACAAGAGTTTCAGCTTTGAAGATAGGAGGAACGGCTCCAAGATTGACAGGCATTGAATTAAAATTTGGCGGCAACAACAACAAAGTACCAACAGCAGGGCCCATCTTCCCGTAATAATCTGGCTAAGGATTAAATTGTAGGAGATGTAGCGCAAAAATCAAACTAAAGGATGCATTTAATAAAGATTAGACCAAGGGATAATTGATTTCATTGAGTAAATTTTTGGGAGGACTTAACTCTTAAGAGTTAAAACAGTGAAAATTATTCAATGTATATCAAAATTTGACTAAGCAATACCGCCTGAATCCTGAGCTCCTATTCCTTCCACATTGTCAAGTGAGTACCTAGTCCAGTTTGCAAAGAAGCCTTGAGTGACCAACTTCTGATGACCATGCTGATTAATAAGCTCATATCTGGTGACCCTCAAATTACGTCAATTTATCAACATCAGTTTGCAGGGGGGAATCAGATTCAGCTGGCAGACTGGAGCAGCTGTAACCCATTTTTAACCAACTGTTTGATTCAAATCTGTTAAATTGGTTAATTTTATTAAAGGTTTTCCAGATTTTTGATCCTTTTTACTTGGCCAAATAATTACTGGCATGATTAATCTACTGTGACACTCACTGACTCAGAACAATACTATCTCATACATGACAAGGAGTTAGCAACAAATGTGCACTTTGTTGAGAAATGATGCTGTTACCTGGAGAGTACCACCTTTCTACCCCCTGTCCTGACAGATCACAAGTTGTTTCAGTACTTCAATACACAGTCACACTTAACGCAACGCCAGGCAGGCTAGGTTGAGCGCCTGTCTCTCTATCAGTTATGCATCAAATACAAGCCTGGAAAAAACTTGTCACAGCTGATGCCCTCTCCAGACTGTACGTGCCGTTCATCATGGGAAATGATGTCTTGGACTCAGACTAGCCAGTGCTATACCTACGTACTGAGACCACTTGTTACAAAGGTCTTAATTCTGTGACTATTTTCAAGTTGAAGAAAAACAAGAGCCAGTTCACCACTGACACCAGTAACATCAGCTTCTGGGCAGAGATGGATGAGAAGATGCCTTACATTCCCACCACACAGCAAGGAGATACCATAATACACTACCACCGCACCTTGGGTCATATCAGAAGATGTAAACTCTTCAAAATCATAACGTGTAAAGTTTGATGGCCCCGTATATGCCAAGACACCTTGGACCTTCTCAAAACATGTGTGTCATGCAAAAAGAAAACGTCTAAACCTGCATCTCCCAAGTCTGTCCTACCCATCAAAGCCATGGAGCCCTTTGAACAGTAGGCCCTCAACATTGTGGGACCCCTTCTCAAAGACAGACTAAGCAATAAGGACATCATTACAACCATCAACTATTTCACCGGCTGGCTAGTAGTGTGAACAATCACCAACTATACCGCCATCACCATTACTTGTTTTATTGGCAAGAAAATTGTGGCCTGCTTTGGGCAGCCCAAACGTCTTATCACATATGGTGGACCCAAGCTTGTGGGGCACATCATGAAGGTGTATTGTGCCAAAAATGCCCTCTAACAAGTAGTCACAGCTTTCTATCATCCCCAAGCTAATGGAAGCGTAGAGCGCCTAAATGGCTTGTTGGTCCAACTGATTGCCAAACTCTCAAGGAGCACCCCAATACCATGCAAACTGAACACCTGCCAACCACCTTACTCATCTTACAAGCAAGAATTAACAGAGGCACTGGGTTCAGCCCCAGCGCCTTGGCCTTTAAAATCTCTGACATTTTGACGGGAGTAGAAAAAAAATTACAATCAGTAGGCTCCAAGAAACCTCCCCTATTGACTACTCCCTCCCTGAGCCAGTGGCGCGCCAAAGCCTGAGACATTGAACACAAGCAAATTAAGGGGGAAACATTTTAAGGCAAGCCAAATTAGAGCCCAACCACTTGGGATCCTTTAAAATAGCTGTGGTCTATGACAACCACACCTATCAACTTAAAAATGCCCAAGAAAACACCAAAAAGCTCCACCATGATTGCTTGTGCCCCTGCTGCACCATCCTCACACAAAATTTGTTTGTGCAAACCTTCCCAGATCTTTCACAGACTCTGATCCTGGTGTCTGACAACAAGCAGGAGGCAAGGGGGTATTACAAACAAGTTTTTTTCCTTGCCTGCCAAAATATCTTACAATATACAGGAAGTGCTTGATGAGTCACCCATAGACGTATCTAACGGCATGAGCCAATCTGATTACAACATCAAATTATGATGACTTTCTCCTAATTAGAAGTGTTGCCAATTTGACCTGCTGATCCCCGCACAAGTTATTCCTTGGCTTTAAACCTTGCATGAAACTTGTCACCGTGCCACCATCTGTGGCCTGATGGCTTTTTTCATATGGTATATTAGTCACAATATTTTACAATAAATTACATCTTATTCTATTCATTCTTGTCTTTCTATTGGACTGTTGTCTTCCTCAATCAAGTACTGAGCTTTAATTAGTTCAGCTGCAACACTTTCAAAAAAACAGATAGTTGAAGTCAATATGATAAAAAGTCTGGTATCAGAATTTAGATAAAAATTATAATCTTGTTTAAGTGTTGAGATAATATGCACAAGCCAAACATATTGATTGGTGTAGTGAAATAGCCTAGCAAAGTATTTCACTTAACAAAACTGCTTATTGGATTTACATCTTTTGAAGGCGCTAGAAAGCGTAGATTACATTGTGAATATTAAATTCAAGCCATGCTATAAAAACCTGGCAAGTAGCACCAGAAATAAGTTCTCAAAGTAGAGAAATTAATTAATAAAACAGCAATGGTAAGGAGACCAGTGTCATCTGTAGAGTGAAGCAAGACTTTGACTGATACTGAGTTAACAAAAAAATATTGAAACTTTCAAAAGTTGCTTATCTGACAAAAAACTTTAGTGGCTCTAGAGAAAATTGCACTCTGATAACCTTAGGTTGACAGGATAAAGGATTTGAGTCATGAATATGAGGCTTTTTAAAAAAACCGGGAGGTGTCAACACACAAGCAAGTTTCAGGATAATTTGATCATATATTTAGTGTGGTTGTCTCACAAGACAAGGTTGGTTTTAGTAGATAAGGGCTGGTGTTTAGAGAGATGGTTAATGGCACAGCAAAACTCTCTAGTAAAAATATAATACAAGCTCTGACAGAGAAAATCAGAAAAGTTATTATAAAAATTATCTGTTAAATTCTTAAATCTTTTAACTAAAAATTATACCAAATAAAGTTGGATGGCTTTAAAAAATGGTAAATTAAAATTAGCAAGCTTTTTTAAATTAAATTTTAATTTTATAAAAAAGTGGCACAGAGTAAGATTTACATCATTGTGTATACCTGAAGATACATGAGATTAAAATCTCAACACCCCACAACAAAAAAAGAATTTTTATTACCAAACTTTTGTTTTGAAAAG